>CAEFZX010004429.1:0-59102 GCA_903066825.1 Alfaro cultratus | reverse complement strand
ACAGACACACAAATGGAAATGAAACGGCAGGCTTCGCGCAGTTATATATCCCAGCATGCACCGCGCGCTTCTTCTTCCTCTTTAGATTTTAACGGGAGCTTGCATCCATTATTGTTGCACTACTGCCATCTATTGAATCCTAATATATATACCTCAAATTCTCATAATGAGCCCAGCATGCACCGCGCGCTTCTTCTTCTACAGGGGAAAATGAAGTCGGCGGCTGCTTACCGTAGTTGCAAGACCTGTTGTGGCTCAATATTGGTCCATATATAAGGCGCACCAGATTATAAGGCGCACTGTCGGCTTTTGAGAAAATTGAAGGTTTTTAGGTGCGCCTGATAGTGTGGAAAATACGGTATTTAACACAATGTAAATTTGGAGAAATAGCTGTGATTGTCCACATATCAATTTACCCTTAAGCAAGAAAAGTGAGAGCAAGCTGCCTTCCAGTCTGAGAAGTGGTGTATAAATGTGTCAACATATATGAATGTGGCAGAGTAAATGGGGATTCAGTGTAAAAGCGATTTGTGTTGTTGATGTGACTAGAAAATAACCTTGTTGCTTCAGTCCGAATGCCATTTACCGAAAGCAAAAATGACAATCATTGTCATAAGTAGGCAAAGTGATCATTCACACTCATTAATGTGGATACAAAAAAAATCCAAATACACTTATTAGTTGTGGTTTCACTGCAGTGTCATTATGATCACAACTAATGAGGTAATAATGTGAAGAACAAAGCTAATGAACTGCCAAAATCCAAAACTGGGGTCACATTATTACAGTAATAAGCATCATTACAGAAGAGAATAAGTTCAGTTTGACTAATGAAGTTAAAGCGCCAATCCTTCCTCCTATTCTCACTATGAAACAGTTACTGACAGTCAGATTGTAAGTGGCCCGTAATAGCTTAGCTAGGAGTAAAAAAAGTAGGATAACTGGCAATTTCCTTGTTTTGTTTTATAAATATGCCTTTGTACATTAAGGTTTTCAGAATAAAGAACATCTCACCTGTCTTGTAAGGTGTATTCTATGTTTTCAGGTGAAATCTGTCCAGTCACAGGATGCCGAAACGACGTGCTCCTTAGATTATGGCTGCAGACAAAAACAGAAAAAAGCCGTCAAGTGAGGAAACCAGATGAGTACATCATAAAACATAAAATTGCGTCTCTGGATGATCAGCTACAGTTTTTTTTTTTATTTTATCTATTGGACTGGTTAAATCGACAACTTCAAATTCTCTCCTCAGACATTGAAAAGTCTACGGTGGCACTGCAGCAAATATTCTTTGAGAGAAAGTTAAGAGCTCAGCAATCTTCCTCATCCAGCTCACTGGGCTTTATTGATTTCAACAAGATGGGGCCATTCATTGCTTTAACTAGAGCATAAACCCATCTTATTGTTGCAAGAGAGTATAAGAACCAGAACCAATGCTGCAGATTAAAGTATTCTGAAACTACTATATAAGTGTGGTCCCTTACCAATCTAAAAATGCTTTGTTGTCAAATGAAAAAACAAAAAAGTAAAATATGATAGCAATCAAAACCTGTATAGTGTACTTTTTCCAGACTAGTCAGGCTTTAATGATGTGCTTAAAGATACAGTCTGCACCTATTCAAGATACACAGTTATTTAATGTACAGAGGAAAATTACACAACATTATTTAAAGCAATATGTTGGAAACATATCTTCAGGTCAAGTGTTGATTGCAATTAACAGCATGTAGCAGATGAAATAATCTAGAGAGTTGAAGACAAACAATGCTTCTATGTCTGACTTTTGCACTTGATGTATTTAATTTCCCCTGACTCTTATCTTTCGCCACAATTATTCTTCTATTCCTGGGCAGCACCTGACTTAAGTTAGCTTCCAGAATGTGGCATTAATTCACAAGCTGCACGAAAGGCACTGACAATATTTTTTTCAAAGAACTCAGAGTTATATCATGCTGCATTCAAAAAATAGAATCCTCTAAAGAACAGCTGCTCAGTTTCAATCCAATAAAGGCACAGCAGGACACAAACAGAGCAGTTCCTCTGCATCACCATGCGGCAAGAGGAGGGAAATCCAACTAAACAGAGTGGGAAGACTTATGTCTTGACATTTCAGCAAAGTTCAGACGGTTCGCTGCAAACCCTTCACACCCACACAGACACAAAACACTGGCATCATATTGACAACACATGGATTCATGATATATCCATGTTCACATTTACAGAATAACAACGCAATTTGCACACGGGCTTCATTCAAGGCGGTAACAGCTTGTAACAACCCGAGCCACACTGTGCACGCAAAGCACTGCACCAGCATTCCTCCCTCCCGGTAATTAGGAATCTGGATTCTTTTTAGGCTTTTGTTTTAGACGCATTATTTCTGAACTATTTGTCATGGAATTTGCAGCATCGCCATGCACTGCAGCACAGTAGGCCTGTTTATTTACAGCACCATAGCTTTCTTTAAAGTGAGAATTCTGTTACACAGGGCGACACACTTCTGATGTAACAGACTGTTTTATGTAGATGATAAAACAAGATATCCTCAAAAACCTTTCCAGATAGCACTTAATAAATAATTCAAAGAAAATAAATTATCAACAGATCACTTAAATCTCTCTAAAATGTCCTTTTATTTTCAACAAGGACCATTTAAGATTTGGAACTGTTTGCTTCAAAATTATTGGTAGTAAATTATTACCACCAATAATATTAAAGGGCAGATTATGCATTTTTTACTGAAATAATTTTTAAATGCGTCTTTCAGTATGCATCCTTTACTGAAAGAATTTTTCTGTTATGCAAATAGCCAATTTCTGGGAAATTTGTCTCAGCAAACCAGCAACTCCACTTGTATGTTGCTGTGTGAGAGCTGAGTTTGACCCAGATAAATGCAAAAAATGAGTGGCACCTCTGCGTGTATTGATCTTCAAGAGGGCATCTTACTTCATTCCAAGATATAAAGAGAAATGACCTAGTATGTGAAAACACAATTTGACCTTCTAAAACAACAGAAGAAAAATAAGGGTTTCATTAAAAAAAAAACAGAGCTTGCTTCAAAGATAAAGTAGGGCTGCCTCTGTGTGAGAAGCAGGTAACCTGAGAACAGACTGGCATCTTGTTCTACATATTTCCACAGAAAAATGCAGAAGCTTAAATTATAATAAGAACCATGTGATCCTCCGTCGATGCTCCAACCACTGAAGTTAAAATCTATGGTTCAGCCCTGGAATGCCATTTTTTTTTTTCCCCAGGAAAAACAACAGTCTCAGGTTAAACCTAGAGCACTGACTCCTGGCAGCACAACTCCAAACAAGCCCCTGAACACCTCTTTCCTTTCCACAACAAAAAAAAAGTACACAAAAGTATACAACTTTCTCCACAAAAACACATCCATTATCTTTTAGTCTACCCACAAAAACGTTTGCTTTGTGAAAAAAAAATACCCCTGAAAAAGTCTGGATTTTTCTGCTACAACTGTACTTCTCCTTTACAGTACAATCCTGCTACAATCCACACAGTTCAGATGTTCTCACCTGTTGTGAGATTGCGAGTCATCATAAATAAGCTGCTGGACTTGCTGTGAAGCTGTGGGCCCCGAAAATCCCCCTGGAGTTAATGTGGCAGGTGAAAGATGCAGCGCGAGTGTCTCACAGCAGCTGTTCTCCACCAAGAGCAGGGTGAAGTGGAGCCAGCAGAATGTGGGCTGAAGGGGGAGCTCTTAATCTCCCTTTTCTGGTGTCCGCAAGAGCTGATGAACAGAACCATCTCCCTGCTGTCATGGGATAAGCATCAATGGCTTATCAGATGATCCCCTGCACACGTATTTTTCTCTCCCCTCTCTTCACCTCTCGCTCTCTTTCTCAGTTAATTAAACATAATAATTTTCAGAAGAATGCAAGCTATGCAGCTCCTTCTGAAGAACTCTTATAGGACAGCACCTTATACTGTACATGTTATTAAAAGGCTGTTAATACAGCCGTGGAGTGACAATGAAAGGACGTAAATAGCTAAATCATCACTCAGAATTTATTGTTAGGCAATTCATATAAAATTTCATTATCATGACAACCTGATCTGCAGCAGCTGCTGTATTCAACTTAGCAGGTTAAGATGAGAATTATGGACATTCAATCACTGACTACATTGTTGTTCAGCAAAAATCCTGACTGTCAGGACCAATGCGCTGACATATGTTTTTCCGTTTTGATCTACATTATGTCCTGAACTTGTTAGTTGTCTTCAAGAGTAAAATCAAGGTGCCTGATTTCTCAGAGTTATGCTTAGAGGGGTTATACCTTAGTCCTATTGAATGCAGGAAGCAGGGAACACCAACATGTAGTAGGTCGGTGACAAATGTTAACCTTCAAAGGTGAGCTATAAATATGCTTAAATCAACTACAATTGTGCAATTTAATTACAACAGTTTCACCCCAGGGTTCTCTTTGGGTGCACTAGCTTCCTACCACATGTCCAAAGACATGCGTGTTAAACCTCAGTCTCTCTAAATTTGCCTAAGGTATGACCACATGAATATTTATTTCTGTGCAGGTATGTGGCGACCTGTACTAGCTCCCCCTCTACCCTGCAAGGATGGGTTTAGAAATCTAAAGGATGTTTTACTGCATTTATTTATTTCCTAACCACTCAACACATCAGAAAAAAATCTGTGCTTTGTATTTTTTACTTATTTTTGTGGAGAGTAAGTTTTCCAAGTTAACCCTTTAACTTATTCCATTTTACAGTGACAACTTATCACTTAACTCTTGACAGCTGTGTCATTAAGTACTTAATAATGTACTTAATGACATTAAGTACATTATTAAGTACTTTTCAAGTACTTAATAATGTGACTTCAAGCTGGGTCTCTAGCTGTGGAAAACCACATTGGTTCTTTAAAAAAAAACAACAACTGACTATAATGCAGACCTGCTTAAACACTTTCATGAGAAAACTCTCACATGCCCATCAATTAAAGTGAATGAAGATCTTACCTAGTGTCTAAAGCAGGGATCCTCTAGTTGTGAGGCACAATGGGGAATCATTGTACTTAAACTTGCTTCTAACTGTGAATAAAGGGAAAGTAAGGGTTTGGCAATAAGATAACCATCACACCATTTAATTAAGTAGGGCTGCTGACTTAATTTCCTCACCAGTTGATACAACAGGAGTAAAATAACCATTAACATAAGAAAGTTATTACAGCATGGATGAGATGTTTCAGAAAAATCTAAATAATCGCATAAAGTCAATTAAATGACTGCATATGCATGTGGATTACAAGCCAAAAATGGAGAAAAAAACAAACATTGCTGAACCCAGTTAGTTATTTATGCATCTGCATAAGATACCCACCCCAGGCAGTATGAATGCCCTTGAGTGTGCAGGAGGATATTATATAATTAGAAAGAGATATCATGGTTCTCCAGGAACAGAACCTGCAGCAGCTTGACCCTAGGAGGCAAAAAATAATTGCACAATCTAAACCAAGAAAAGGGAAGCCATATAGGAGATAAGTATTTGGCTGCAGGATTAGTTATAAACAAACACTGCAGCAGCCCAGTTCAGCCATAACTCCATAACATTTGGAGAAAAACTATTTTGGCTGTCTTTACAAACAGTTAACACAAGCTGCACTGTGACTCTCAATCATTGCTCTCATTCACTTGTGTTCACCTTCAAACTGCCCAATGTCAAAACCTGCAGTGTGACAGTTTTACAACTCAGATGATGCCAGGTCATCGCTCTACGCGCATGTGCGGTTTAAAATAAAATAAGCAAGCTTGTAATCATTCAGCAAAAACACCAAAGCAGTGCTGGGTAAACAAGTCCAATGCAGCGGAAATGCAGGTGCACAGACTTGCCAGTGGCTAAGTCTCCTATCAGACAAAGGGTTTGGCAGAAATTGAAAGAACTCCCCCCTTATCAACATTCAACTCACACAATTCTGACTCTGCACATTTCATTACAGTCACAATTGCCCGTTAGGCCATGTTGTTCCACACCATAACTAAGGAAACAGTTTATTGTATTCTACTAAATGCAAGAGAGACCTGATTAAAATCAGCACTATGCTAGGAAACAGAAACCAATAACTACTTGCAATACAGGGCTGATATTGATATTCAACATACCACACTCAAAAAAAGTTTTGTTGCGTCTATCTTTTTAACTAAGGGATTATTGTTCAAAATCCCTTAGTTCAAAATCACTTGGTGCAACGCCCCACATTTATTAGAATAAAATCCATTCGTAACAAGCAATTTGAAACAATTCTTTAAAATAATTGATTTTAAGGTTCATCTAACAAAAACCTTTCACAACCATTAAACCCCCAACTCAGAAAGGGGTATATAATATTAGCTAGAGGGCTTTGTCCAGCTCAGAAATAAATCAATGAAAAGACCCTGCAGTTTTAAGTCAATCATACATAGATTTGTGCTGCATCTAACTCAATGAATACTGATTGCTTAGCAGCAATCACAAATCACATTTACTCATCTCGTCAAACTGACTAACATGAATTGTCGAGGTTTAAGTAGGAAATTAGGCAGGTAGATGTGTGGTATGTCCATAAATCAGCTTTCTTGAATAAAAAAATTCATTCAAACAAGTTAATTTCCAACAGTTGTATCACAGGTTTAACTCTAAGTGTTGAAGGAAATGTCTTTTTTAAATATTAGCGTGAAGAATCCACATGACAACTGCTTTTAGATTTGAAAACCAAATTTATGGAGCATCCGTTTTACGCGCAGTCTATGTGATATTTTAGAGGCTGTAAAACTAATAATGCAGCAATATCCACCTCAACTTAAATTATTTACATTTTAATTTGTTTTTATGTATAACTCATTGACATTTCTCATTGACCATTTATATTATTTCACAAAGAAGTAATCAAGAAGCCAGTAGAAAAGCAGCTTTAGAACTCCAATGAACTCTTTTAGAATGTTCCAGTGGACATGACATTTATAGTAAGTTAGAAGATAACCACAACTGTTTTCTTTGACATTGTTCCAGCGCTATAAAACCCCTTTAATATAATGGCAGACAAAGTAACAGACTGTCTAAAGTTCTGTCTTTTCTGCACGAATAAAATCAAGTACATTTAGTACATTTCAACAAGAAGGCAGTTTGAATGTAGTTTGTACACCATAAAAACATAATGCAGTAACCAATTATGAAACAATAAACATTGCAATTTTTCAAAAGCCATCATCAAAATCAGACTTTAATCTCATTGTACATGTGTACAAAGACAAACAGTAAATTCCAATTCTAATTATTTTTAGTCGAATTGAAAATCACATACTACCCTATACATGCAGAGAATCAGAACAGTATTTAATGCAACCCTAGATGATATCCTTGTTAAAGCTCGGTCCCCTTAATGGGGACATTATCGAAACAGTTCATCAGCTGTTTGGAGAATAATCTAATAAGAAGTAATTGCATATTCAATTACTCTAAACAAGGGATAAAATGAAGGGGTTCTGATAGAAGCTTGTTTAGCTAACCATAAAACAACAAAATGAGAATAGCCAAATCAATATTTACCCAATTTTATCAGTTCATCATTGATCGCAGATTAAAGATATTTTTCTCTCCTTTACTCAGTCACACACGTACATTTTACACACTCTCTCAGAGGACTGACTCAAGACTTTTCTGAAACATCTGAGACTCTGTCACATATGATTATTAGAACCAAAAGTCGCTTTATATTTAAAGTCACAAAATATTGCGGATTGCCGACCTTCAGCCTCTATTTAATATTAAGCAACTTGTATCCAACAATGCAGATCAGATGGAGCTGTAAATGGGTGGCCCACATTAAAACAATAAATGTGACTTGAATCAGATCTAGGCTGCCACAGAAGACATAGCAGGGAAGTGCAAATTGATGTCATCAGGTCAGTAAAAGTGACTTGTCATTCCGAATGCCACATGGTGAAGGATTGCATAAATGTTTCAGAAACATTTCTAATTGTTAAACTTTGGTTTAAAGGAAAGGCGTGTTCAGTGAGGTGGTAGCTCAGTTGGAGACTGCAGTGCGGAAAAAGGGGCTTTGTTAAAATAGGCAGTGCTTTGTGGCAGCAAATGTTTATGCATCTATGAATGGCTGCCACAGGAGAAACATGGATGAAAGAATCAAAGCAATACTCCAGGGATATTTTTGATGAGCAAATAACATTATAACATAATAAAAAGCTCAAAAAGTTATTTTTAAACAAGACTGCTTTCATCCCCTTTAAACAATTTTTAGGAAGTGTTAAATTCACGAGTTTTCAGTTTATCCTGGAAAATTTTTTATCAAAACATTGCCACCTGTTACAAGAGCCAGAGTCAAATTTAATATTACCTGTATGCGCTTTAGTTATATTAATTAAACAATTTCTTTTTTACATATTTTCTAATTATACAGTTAATTTGTATTCTGCTGAAGACATATGGAGGGTTTACCTGTGAACAAGTTTAAGCAACAATTGATCTAATCTGTAATGATTACAATTAAATTTTACATTGTAATGACTACAACACTGCACTGTATCCATAAGGACATAATCAATAAAAACTGATTGCAACATTTCCCAAAGATGTTTATTGTCTGTTACGTGTGTGTGCTTCATCACTGCAAAGAGAGGTTTACAGCAGCCAGGGAGGAATGTTGCTATAGCAAAGACAACCTACTTGTCAAAACATGTTGAATTTGGGGTCAAGGCAAACGATCGTAGGTCAGATGGAGGCCAGGCAGTGCCTTCTCTCTAAACACTAAGGGGCCTGACATTGACAAAGCATATTAGCAGATCAAACAAAGAGAAAATGCCCCTCATTAGAAAAATAATTTATGGCAGGATTTTCCAAACCTAAGTAAAATGTATTTCTGGCCTTAAGACTAATAGTAATTATTTTAACACAGATGATTTTCAAATTGTTACAACTTACCACAAATAATTAAACTGAAATAAGGTGTAGTCCTTAGACCACTGTCCTTCAATGGAATAAGATAATTAAAAAGTACAAAAACAAATAAGCCTTGTTAAAAAGTCTGAGGACATTTTTCTCTTATTCCTTGAAACTCCACATTTCCTTTGAAATCTTTTGAATTACACCCAATATTTTATTTTAAGACTGTAGAGGATATGCCAACAACAGCTAGTTGCTGTTTCTGGCATATAGTTCTTGAATTTTGCTGCATTTGTCCTTGTTATTTCTGCACAGAACATCATCAGAGCAGCCATATTCCATACAAATAGAAAACATTTTCATTCATCAGTCTTTCAACTCTTGGTACATACAGTACATATGTACAAGTAAAGTGCCATAAGAAGCCACCAGCTTGTTCTGAATTAGATTATAATGCTGCAGCACAGATGGCAGTATAGTACTATGTATTTTATTTGGAATAAAATAAAAAGGTTCATTTAGATGTTGAAAAATGCTACTGTAAATCAGTGGCAATTATTATTTTACAAAGAAAACTACACAAACAAATAAAGAGGAAAATATGACTTACCTGTGGGGTATAAATTATTCTCCCATGCAGTTCAACTAAATTTAAGTGAACAAAATCCCACATATATGGCATAAAACTGTCCAATGAAACTAAATGCTTACACACAGTGCACACATTTCCCTCAGAGCACAGAACACAAATTGCATATGTTCATGTTCAGATTATCTATTTGATCTCTAAACCCCGTAATCCGGCAAACATCGAAAATAAATCACACATCTCCAAAGGACTCGGATGATAAACTGGAGCAAATTGCAGTTGAAACACTGAATGAGCTGTAGAAAATAAAGTTCTTCTTTTGCTGTTTTAAAAACAGAAATCCAATGCTAGATTACACTGCATTACTTCAAGATGAGGATTAAGAGTAGAACCATAATTTCTTGCTTGTTTTTAATAATATTTTCTATTTTTAGCGCTCCCCAATGCAGAAAAATGAAATTGCCTAACAGCTTCAAGTGATGACACAGCACAAAACTACAATTTCAAATATTAAAAAGTTTGGTTACATAATAAAATATTCTAAAAATGAAGAGGAAACACCCGCCCCAACCCCATCCTCCTTTTTGCATTCCTCAACTGTGTGCTACTTACAATGTGAAGAAGCAAATCAAGACAGGCATAGCTCAACTCCATTGTGTTCTTAGGGATTATCCTCACCAGGCTAATCCCTGTTTCCCTGTGCACTGAATGAAAAATAAAAATGTTGCTTGCCAGTAGTATTATTCAAAAAGACAGAATAGATAAGCAGCCAGTGGATCGTCTAGCAGCTCATGTTGTAAAACATGTGTAAATCCTTTCCACCATCGTGTCAAATCCCACTGTTATGTCACTGCCCTTTGCAGCACACACAGCCGTACACAAAAAGTAATGATGATGATAATTTCTTATAATTAGTACAGTCTATTCATAAAGCACAATGTCAACAGTACAAACCATGTTGGTATTTTAACACAAAAACAAACATGGCTGATTTAAATCCAATTATAATCAAATCAGTTCATTCCAATGACAACTCGTGTCGTTGCAGTTGAACTTGTAATAGAAAGACCAATTGGATTCAAATGTAACACAGATAGAATAAAATTTAAGGAACCACTGGTCAGTAAAATGACATCAAAGGAACCTAACCTTCCTTTTGGGTTTGGGGTAGGAGTTAAAATATGCACAGTAAGTCGGAGTAACCAGATCTCACAACACTAAGAGTAGTCCAACAATAGTCTGTTTAAAATGTGCTACCTAGTCACTGCATCAACTCTGGTTTAATGCGAGTACTTTAAGTATGACTCTTCATTTCAAATACTACTATTTTAAAGAAAGAATGGAAATAGCTCTACAGTTTTGGCCTAGTTAAGCTCATGGAGTTGACTCATTGTTGTCCCCTTCATTGCTACTATTTCTCAAAAGTGGCTCATTCTTCCCCACTCCCAAATCTCAAATAGGTGGTCAAGTCTTTGCACAGAAGTCCCTCCCAGCTGCAGTCAAGCATCTCGTGCCACATCTACACTACAATTAAAAATATGCTACTGGCTGATCTCTTTACAGTCAGAATATATCGCAAAAAGCATGTACTTGGTTTAAAAAACAAAAAAAATACATACATATTTTACTTTTTAACATTACATCATTTTAGGTTCCTAAGTGGATAGTATGATTGCAAACTAACCCAGAATAAGGAAATTGAAAACCATAAAATAAGCATTATTTAAAAAGAAAAAGTCATTTGTAATTGTAAAACAGAATTGTGAGTAAATGGCGATACTTAAGAGTAACACACATTGGTAGTGTTGACATCATAAATGAGTCTCATTTTCTATCAAACCTAACAACGCTAATAACACCTAGCTTCCCGCTTGTTACAAAAGAGAATACATCTCACAATACCAAAATGAAGCTTATGGAAGCACAATAACTATTGAACACCATAACCAAAGAAAATAGCTAACATATTCAAAAAGGAGTGAGAAGAAGCAAAGCTTATTGTCTTTAACCCCATTAAGGTTGTTAAAGTGATAAGGCAGGTGCAAAGTCACTGCTGAACCCAAAAATCTGTTTTCTGTCAGTGCAATTTAGAAAAAACCCATTCAGTGTTTGTTAAAAACGCCAGTTTACACGCCATGACCCCAAGCCGGAAACAGAGCAGCACATTTTACAGCAACAGCCCAATCTTTTTACCAGCTCAAGCGTGCACAGCTTGTCTATAAGACTTTATCAGCAGAGAATAACAAATAGATCTCTGATCTCTTGTTAAGACAGACAAATGCCTTCCTCTCCACTTACAATCTCTCCTTTGTGAAACATAAAGACTGTGTGTACGCGTGTGTCAGTGAGAGTGTTGAATCTAGGCTACCTGTGTTCAGATACACCTCAGAGGGAACTCTCCCCTTGTGCTTGTCATTACAGAACCTGAGCACCAAAGACACAGAAACAAATGAAGCGCAGCCACCGAACACACTCCCACTGGGGCTTTACATTACTGTGATGCACACAGTAACAACAACATGCAGCTATTCCATGACTGCAATGCTGAATGGTGATAGAAACACCTCTGTGCCACACCAAAGATCTGATACACACTACCCCTCCAAATGCAAAAGAAAAAAAAATCTTAAAAGCAGGTAAAGCTTTCCTGTTAATGACCTTTTCTTTAGTATCGTTTCAGTGCATAACCTTTTTTTTTTTTTTTTTTTCTAATTTAAACCCAAAGTCTGAGGCCCACCCATACCTCAAAGGATAGCAGCTATCACATTATCGCTTTTACAAGGGAATTAAACGAAGGGATTAAATAAATCATGCTCCACTTGGCCAGGAGAGGGTAACAGAAATTAAAGGCTAATTTTAGCCGTCTGCAGAAAAGCTTGCAGGAGTCGTATCGGTATAGGACAGAGGTGGGAGTGCGAGCAGCACACAAGCTCTGAAAACCCCAACTGGCTTTCAGGAAACATCCCTTCCCTGGAATTTCAATCCCACTCACAGGCTGATCTAAATCACAGTGTGGGGAATTTTAAAGGTTATAGCACTCATTTAAAGTGAATACTTGCCCTTTTAACTTGAACCATCTGTGTCATGATCATGTGGATACGTAGGAAGTATCAAGTCTCCCTGGAAATGTGCGGCATGTCTGTAGTTAGGGAGGGGTCACCTCCTCTCTCTTCATGAGAGGAGGTGCAAGGTACCGTGCGCTGATACTAAGCGCACGGTACCTTTTATGAGTGTCGTTTTTCCAGGTTGGAGTGATTCAGATGCTGAGGCAAAGGCATGACCTCTATGTTAGGTTAGCAATTACAGTAAATGAATCCTAGCAACCTTTAGTTGTATTTCACACTGATTAAATAAAAAAAATAATCTTGCTTAGGCGAGCTTGAGTAACCTTCACTGAGTAAACACTAAATCATATGTTCAGAGGACTAGACCAGTATCATGGCTGACCACCATATTGTCAATGAAAAAGAACACTGAACAAGAGGTCAAAAGAAAGAACATGAATTAGCTTAATATACTTATAGCTATATGTATTGCAGGAAAAACAGTATTGATGGGAGCTGGCCCAAGTGGTCATCCATTACTTGCTGATTACAGGTGAAATTTTGCAGTATGGTGTTCCCAGTTCTCTGCCTGTGAGGCTGAGAGAACAGCAGGAGGGCTCACCGACGGGGGAGAATACGCACGAATGATAAATTGGCTAAGTAACCTTATCGCTTCAGCTGACAACAAGACGCTGCCAGAATGTTAATAGGCTTTATATGTTTTGCATGTTTATGTGTATCTTTTTCACCTCATAACCTAAAAAGTTTACATATTTGACCAAAGAATCAGTGTATAAATGGTCCATAGATGGAATATATAATGTTTGGGTTTATTTCAAATGATGCTATAGCTTAGCATGCAAATAGATATAAGAAGAAAAATATGTTAGCTTTAACTTTAAGGAAGCTGAAATTTAGCAAGTTCCAATGGTGAAAAGGCAACTGATAAACTGATAAATGCGATCATTTCTCAAGCAGTGCCACTGGGTTCAAGCAGAATAATAGCCTTCAGTTTTTACATGTGACCCGTCATAGGCAGCAATGCATCTGCCAAGAACCAAAATCAACTAAGATAAGCTCGGGATCAATTCACCAGTTTGAAAATTAGTAACCCCATTTTGAACAGGAAGAAGTATCAAAACATAGGTGAAAAACAGTGGCAAAAATTGGCAAAGGAGGAAACTACCACTTGAATCTCTCTGTAAGGGTACACACACGGCAAATTGATAAAGTTATTTTAATGTACTTTATCTTTTACTGAATTAAAAACATAACCATGAGATTTTTCAATGAACACATTTGTTTTCGGAACCAAGACGAATATTTTCTCAAAGAAAATATTCTCCTCTGCTCTAAGAAACCAATGGTGGCTTGTAAAAATGTTGAGGTGCTGGTAAAAAAGTTTATTTTCAGTTGCAGTGGCTGGTGCACAAACTTTTCATTTCCCTTGACTCAGTTCAAATGTACATCATATGGATAATGTGCAGAAGATGCAGAAAGTGCAAGTATCAATAACCTATGTGTATCTCTCTTTGTGTGTATGAAGGTTGTGGTGAGGGCTGGTGCTGACTACTAGTATCAAGAAGATTGCAATGCAGTTCCATATTAAGAGGCACATTCCTTTGAAAACTGTCTCCCTGGTTTACTCAGATAAGGGAAGTACTGCATCGACCCTCTGCAACAGACCGTTCGGGCTACAGATGCATCCCTCACTAACCATCATAACCTTAGAGATCATAGTTGTGCTTACATCAACACACATATCAGTGTCCTGGGATCATGAGGCACTGCAGTGAGCAGCTCTCCTCTCATTCCTGAAAGGACAGCTTGCTTGGTACACACTGATAAACTCTGCAGGCGACAGAGAGAAACAGCAGCCTTGATTTGTTGTTGCAACAACAAATGAGAGATACATTTCAGCATGCATGTAAATGCTCCCTCCAGCAGACAATCCGCATACAGCCACTTTACCGGCATGCAAGCCAAAGCACTTTTTACCCCACAGCTGCTGGACAGCTATAGCAGACGTTTCCTAAGCGTTTCAGTTGCAGTACAGTCCTACATATGTGTTAGTAGAGGGGCTGGGATACACACCTGCGAGTCGCCCTGCACTCTGGTCGCCTCTTGTAAGGGGCGTGGGAGCTCGATTGTCCTGGCTTGCCCAGCATGTTAGCTGCAGGTCTGCTATTTGTCGTGTTGTGCTCGTCTCTGTGGTGCTTGAGTGTGTGTGTATGCACTTCTCCCAGCTGGTAGTGCTGCTGATCCTGACGTCCTCTGCTGTGCTCTGTGGCGTCAATTCATTCAAAACAACCTGCTTCCCGCCTCTCCTGTGTTGTGGAGCTAAAAATACACACAATCGCCAAACTGTCCCTCCTCTCCGAGAGCCGCATACACTAGTGATAGGGGGTTTTATGGCCACTCTACCACACAGATCGATCTTGGATGAAGTTCAAAAGCACAAATAGAAAAAAATAAATAAATCACTAACCTTAATCTATAAAATAATATTTAAATGTCTATTCCCTTCTAGTGATTGTATTCTTTCTCTCCTTACTCCTACTTCTGTAATGAATGCGTCCCTCAGCAGAGCTCTGCTGTGTGTGCACCTCCCTGAACTGGACACTCTTTCTGCTTCATTCCCTCTGCAGTTATGCGGGAAATCCACAGCAGAAACTCAGAGAACAAGGACGAGGAAAGGAAGTAAAGTAGGTAGGAATGCAGGAATAACTTAAGTTATGAGAGTTGAACTTTTCTATCTTTAACAGCTAAGATTTGGGATAACATGTTTCATTTATTTTCTGTACACTGCTTAACTTTCCTTTCAAAAATGTGAGTGAAAATTATTTTGAATGCAACATGGGTTTTTCTGTTCCTTTTTCACATTACACAACAGAGCTTTGCTATCCAAGAGGATCTCTGTAAACAGCTTAAACAGGAAATGCTGCCAGATTCATCCAAATGAGATGAACAGAGGAGTGCAAGTCAGAAAAAAAAAAAAAAAACATTGGAAATGGAAGTGAATGCTGGGTTATGACCCAACAGCTGAGGAGACTGATGACTCTGTCATGCCACAAACGTCTTCTATCAGCTGATATGGGAGGCTCTGCCATAGATGAAAAATGTCTTCCACAACCTCTAAGGACTCAAGGAGTTCGGATTAAAGTGACAATACCCGCATTCACACACATGCACAGAAAGGGAGGGGTACATCCATCTGCTGGTGCCCTGGTCCTGTGTTGCCCTCAGCAAACTTTCATCCTCTGCTGCTCCTTCTCATCCATCTTCACCACGCCCTCCTTCACATCTCGTTAACATACCTCAGGAGTCGCGGCTCTCACACAGCAAGTAAAAACCTCGTCAGCATTGTGATCACAGAACCAGTCTGACAGATCCCTGTGCTTAATGGCCATTTGAACTGCACATTAGTCATCTGTTTTGATTACTTTAACTATATGAAAAAAGGAAATGTGATAAAAAAAAATAAAAAAAAAAAGATTATCTTAAACAGGTGTAAATCATACATAATGTAGAAGTAGTTATGACTATTCCTCTAGAAAACAAGGATCTACAAAGGGATTAAAGAAAAACATTTGGGGGAACATTTTCTTGTTTTCACATGCCGTTAACTGTATATTGTTGCAATTTTAAACTTATTTTTATAAAACTTTTTTTAAGTCCACCATACATTGTCTGGATGTGATTCAATGTGGCTGCGAATCCTCCAGTTTCAGTTGAATAACAACAGCTGAAAGAGAATCTGCAGTGAAATGATCTTATACATTATGGATTGTTATGGATTTTGTTGCAAAGCTAAATATCACAACACATGCTACTCTAGACTTGTTTTTATAAATCAAAATAGAAATGGCGTTTTGGAATGGAGGCTATTCATGGTGATCAATCGCCCAAATTTCACTAATCCTACATATAATTTATGGATTAAACACTTTATTAGATAATTAAGAGTAAAACGATTTACAACACTGGCAGATTTAGGTTTGAAGTAATCTTTTGATTTTATCAACCAGCTTCTTCTGTCAGGTAGTAATATTAAGGTTTCAGAGTAGCCCAGCCAAAGTTTAGACTTGACTGAGCGTCTGTGTAGGGAACTCAATATCAGGGTGATGGCAAGGAGGACTTCCAACTCAAGAACTTGGAGCTCATCCCCAAAAATAAATTGTTCAAATTCCAATGGACAGATGCAAGAAGCTGGTCAGCAGTTAAGAGTTTGATTGCTCTATTGCCAAAACAGACAGACGTGCCATTTTTTAAATAACATGTAAAAAAAACAGATGAACTATTTTGTTCAAAATCAAAACTCCTTTTAAATGGTTTTATTTATTTTTTTTGTGAGAGATGCCTCCATCATTTTCTTTCAGAAACAAACTTCCTGCTTAAAGAATAATAGTTTTAAATCTAAATCTGAGGGATATAAATAATTTTGAATCTAACTGCACCATTATTTGTGGTAAAAATAAGTACAACGCAATAAATTATAAAACTTTGTGCAAACTTTCACTCCTATTTATATGCTAATTAGTCCAAATTTGATCATTTCACTTTCAACCTCCTCATGCTTCAAAGCAAAAATATATTACTAATTAATCCAATGACTTCTTCGCAATTACTTTTTAAAGACTTGCTATTGCATCAAAACAGTTGAATATTTCATAAAAGTCCCATATTTCTAGTCAGTCAGTTCAGATTGTGAAAAATATATTATACAGAATCATCACATATATAGTGATATATTCCAAACCTTCGACTGTCCAGTAATTAAACGTTTCAGAAAATTAGAATGTTGTGAAAAAGGTCATTATTGGAAACTTGTTGTGTCATACTCTAATTAGCTAATTAACTCAAAACACCTGCAAAGATTCCCGAGCATTTAAACGTCTCACTCTGTGTTACTAGTAGGCTGCACCAGTGTTTCCCACAGCTGGTCCTCAAGACACATTGCCTTGCATGATTTAGATGTTTCTCTGTTTTAACATAACTGATTCAGAAGACAGCAGTTCATTAAAAGCCTGTTAATCAGCCATCAACTGAAATCAAGTGCGCTATGTAAAACAATAAAATGCCAATTGTTCTCTAAAAGCACTGAAAGCTGGATAGATTGTGTTCCATTTTCTCTGGGCATCACACCTAAATGAATCAAGTTCAAATAATAATAAAAAAATTCTTAGCACAGCAACATACTTCTCTTTATTTTTTCTGTAGGAACATGCCCAGAAATCCTTTAAATTAATACTGTGTGTGACTAGTTAACAAGAATAAAATCAGAAGTTCAAATAAAGAGTTATGTACTACAGCTGTCTTTGTAAGTGTGGCCTCTATGAAGAGGCCAAATTGAATTTTGAGACTGAAGTTGGTGAAAAACCTTTTTAAGTTGGACTGGGAAAATCACAATTTCTGACCACAAGCTGAGCTCAACAATAGAGTAAATACAAAACCAGCTTTTGTCACACTCACAACACACTGATGTTATGAAGCAAACTCCATTTACACATTTTCCAAACATTACCAGTTAATATGAACTGTCCTACGCAGTGCTGGATACTGAAAACTTTTTCATGTTTAACTACTATATTTGCACTACATATTGCAATTATACACATTCACTTTAATTTGTTTTCACTTTACGAGTAAAATCCTTATCTTTAAAACTGCCTAAAAGTTAAAGGTGTTGATATAAGCAAAACATGAATGTAAATTGTTAAAGTGACAGTACATAAGCGTCCAACTGCTGCTATGAAATAAACAATGACAAAACACCAAAGAAATATTACTAACGTGTAAATGAAAAGACATTGAAGGAACTAATATTTCAAATGCAGAATACAGATATGCATAACATAACGTTAGTAAAATGGCTGTGAACTGGCTAGCTTCTGTGAGTATAACAGAGCAGCTGTATGAGTCATTTATCACTGTCTTTAGCCACCTTCTTTAAATAGCTAATAGTAAAATTATAAAATCTTTTGTCAGTACATGTTAGTACTCACCAGTCAATGAAAAAACTGAGATGACAGGATCCATTTCTAAGTGCCCGTATCTGTTCCCGACAATAAGAAGTGTTTCTTTTAGCTTGCTTTACGCATTGAAAGTGAATCAGCTTGATGAGTGTGCTGGAAAGGCCACAGAGAGGAGTGTCAGAGAGAAGAAGATCTGCTGTTTCAGCCCTATCTCCCTCTTAATTCTTGACAACACAGAGACACTCCCAACACGTACAAAACCCAGCTCTGCCTAGCTAGTAGGAAGAGAAAAAACATAACAGAGGCTGGAAACCGAGGAAAACGGGACGGACCAAATCTCCCACCGTCTTCGGCTGCTATAGATGAGTAGTAATCACCTTGCTGCGTTGTCCAGAAAAGTGCTGACCTTGGTCTCTGACTGCAACCAGAGCCCTCTGATTCACCCCGAGTCAACTTTATCAGGTCCCATCCAGACGGCCAGTGGGAACAAGGGATAAAGGATGGAGAGAAAAACTGAGTGGCAGTTCGAGCTGCTGGAAGGACGGTTCAATAATCCACAGACAAACCTTTAGATAGAAGCAGAGGGATGGAAGAAGGTGGTGTAGGTAGGTTCGATAGACAGCCAAGTCACTGCTGCCACCCTTGAACATTATATATCTATATCAATCTTATAGATAGATGAGATAGATATAGATCTATGTTATGGTTATTGTTTCTTATAGGAACTTAATTTCTAAAGGCCACATACCAGGGATCCTGATTTCAGCCTTAATGCTTATGACATAGACTATATCTCATACTTAAGGTCAGAGGAATACAAGGGTTAATCACTATATTTACATCTCAAATTATTTTCAGGCAAGAATCCCTGAAAAGATAAAACCATGTAAAAGGATATTAGATATTGCTAAAGAAAAAATGGCATGTTGAAAATTATTTTGACAATTCTCAATAATCAGTGCAAAAGACCTGTATTCATACTATAGCAATCAACCCATCTTATGATTGGTCAGCAATCAGTTTGTTTAATGTTTCTACTGGTATTTTGATGACAATGGCCTTCTTGATGTTTAGCTCTCTTCACATGGTCCTCTATCAGATTCCAGTCGGAGCTCTGGCTGGGCCATTTCCAACACATTTATATTAGTGAATAATCAATAAATCTGAGCTTAACTGTATAGTAACCCTTAAGAGGGAGAGAATGCTAAAGCATTTTGATAAAATACTAAAAGACATCTTGTAGAAATTAATTATTTGCCATGAAAACATATAGTATACAGAATGCTCTTCTAATGGCTACAAAAAGAGAAGTGCCACATATCTCTCATGCACAACTCTGCAAAATTTAACCATGCCCAGTACACAGAGAGTACACTGTCACTAACACCAGGTTTAATTTTACTTTTCAGATTTAAGACCAATGATGGATCAATAAGAGTTATGCAAAATGTGCAAAGTTGACATCTAATCACAGCAACAGAGAAGTATATTGGAATGAGACGCAGTTAGAGATGGGCTGTATATTTGCAAAGAAAATTACATTGGATAGATCCACAAGGAATAACAAAGCTGTGTGGTCAGTGTGTTCAATAATGCTGCAGAGAGTGAAATTGCATTTGACCATCACATCTGTGCCGACTTGAGTTGGCCAGAACAATGTATTCATTTATCTTATTCACACTCAATATTCCATTGACGGTGATAGCAAAATGCAACTAAGTGATACTGAGAGAGACATTTTTGGAGCTTATTTATTCTGTTAATTAGCTTCTGAATATAAGTTTGTGAAGTGATGAGTGTTTTAGCATCCAAAAATGTACAAAGCCCATGTACTGTAGATTTTAATCTTTAAGAAGATTTATCAGTAGATACGCAATCTGTTGTTTTTTTTTCTGCTTTAATCAGTTTAGAACTTTGCAGAACTAAATAGTGTTTTTGTTTTGTATTATTCTAACAGTGTTATTCTAACACTAAGCTCTATCACAGTCTTCTTATATCTCCTTTGTGAATAAGTACATATCTCTCTCTCTCACTTAAATACTGTATGACTGGGCTAAGGAGACTATTTACTTGCTTGCAGTTTGCCATTCGGCAGCTTGATGTCACTATAGTCTACACATATTTTGAAATATATATGGTGAACAGTAAAGAATAATTACTGATAAAAGTTATTAATTCAGGTTAATAACATTAGCATATACAACAAAACAACATATTCTGTGAGGATTAGAGACAAAGAAGTTGGCTAACTTTTTGTTGATTTAGAAAAGTTCATAATAATAATAATAATAATAATAATAATAATAATAATAATAATAATAATAATAATAATAATAATAATAATAGAGTTGTATTTTACAGAGCTAGGGTATTTGTCACTCTGTTACATTGCCAAAAAAAAAAAAAAAAACAGTAACAGTGTTGATTTCACTCTTCAGAAATATGATATTACCATCACTTGCTTTGTCAGATTGGACTTTGGGCCATAATTCGCACAATGTGATAAGCACTTTTTTCTTCTTTACACCTTCTTGAAGCTGTCACAGCTACTCAAAATTAATTCAAAAATGTGTTTCAGTACTAATCGCTGTCAACAGAACCTGGGTTCAACTCCACTGATCAAATGGTCTTCCCGATTGTTCACAGGCATTCCCACAGTCCAGAAACACCAAAGGAATGTGACTCCGTTACTTTTGATGAATGAACATTTATTGCTACATTAATGGATGGCTCTCTATTTAGAGTCTAGCCCAAGGTCGATCTCGGTGACACTTTAGGAAAAAAGAGTGTAGTATAAACATTTATAGTTATCGAGGTAAATGCAACAACCAGGTTTTTTCTGGTCCAAATTGAATTCTAGTTTTCTCACCTGCCATATCTGATTATGATCAATTACAATGATGTTTTATAAGTAATATAACGCATAAAAATGTCAAAAAGTGGTGCAGATTCCTTTATGTGGGTAGTAGTTTTGATACCAACAGAAACATTATCCCAATTTCGCATTATAGTAAATGTTGTTGGGTTTTCTTTAGCTTTATGTGATTTTTTCTAAACTCAAAAGCTCCAAGGAGGAGATTTGTGGAATTAGGCACTGCTTTGTCACAGTCATTTGGGCATTTAGGCTGCCCAAATGACTGTCACAGGACATTCAAGTATTTTTCAAACAGGCATGACATCAAATAGACACTCCAGGTATGTTTTTGATGAGGGAATAACAATATAACATGATATACAGCTCAACAATGTCAATCTTCCATAATATTCTTCCCTCCTCCATTAATTTGGGGTAAGGGGTCTGATTTCTGAGCCACACATGGACAGGGAGAACATGCAAATTTCATGCAGAAAGACAAAAGGCAGAGTGTAGTTGATCAGATGAAGTATATATATAGAGAGAGAGAGAAAAAGAGAGAGAGAGAGAGAGACAGCTCATTTTGATTTATTGTTATTGAAAATTTCAGCACTGAAAGGAAGGTGCTGTATTTTTCTCCAGATAACGATTTCTATTGCATGTAATTTTTAATACAACAATGAAATATTTTTATCCACAATAATAAACACCCCACAAAAGGTATTGATATATTGTCTATGTCATTTTTTGATGCCATCCATCTAGAACTTTTGTGGGAACAAACCAATTTTATTTCCATCCTAAAGGGCAGATGAGAGAGGAGTAAAACCCGCTTTATTCTGCAGTGGCTCCAGTCCCACTAAGATTCTGACAGAATGCGGCAGAAATAACTTCTGTCAAAAATCTATAAAAGAAAGAGTAAACAAACTGTCTTTATGAAATATAACTGAATCATTTTAAGTACAAAGATTGATTCATAAACAAGACTGTGAGAAATGCCAACTAAAGCTAAATAAATACAGTTTCCTACAATACATAAGTTGCTTTTTTTATGATTTGTCTACAGCTGAATTCAGATTTGTTGTACATTGTTGCATCAAATTATTTCCATGCAAACACTAAGCTTGAACCTAAATTTTACTTGGCAAAATGTCTGTAATCCAGTTACCTTTCCTCAGCCTGCCTCTTCTTCTCCTCCAAACTGTGGGGCTGCACTTCTGTCTCGTGATCAGCCGACTTGATCCCCAAACCCAGAGGCATGCAACTGAAGCAGCAGGTCCCCATCCTAGCTCGAGCATCTCCTCTGCTCTGTCTCCACTCTGACTCCTGCAGCTCCAGCTCTGACTTTCTTAACCTGCCTTACCCATACAGACAGCGACTGACTCATCACAAATAACGTATGTCATCACAAAGAGCACACATCAGGCCCACAGCCCTTAATGTAGTCATTCATTGCCGGTTCCTGGACTAAATACTGCAAGTCATGACAAGACCTGATGGAAAGCTTCCCGCCGATCCTGCAGAACAAACTTCTACTGTACCAGACAGTAAATCTGCTCTTTGTTTTCTCTCTTTGAGGCCTGAACAGGACAGTGCATTATTTAAGCTTCATAATAACTCACTCTGGACATGACATTGACAACACAGCGCTGCTTATTATCATTGTGACCCCAAGGGAGTATTCATATTGCCTCAGAAAACAAAAAGGACATAAAGAGATCTTCAAATGTGAAACATTATGGGGATTTGATGTATGATATAAAAAGATAAAATTAAAAACATTAGATTATGTTTATTTATTTATTTATTTATTTATATAGCCAGACAGGCTGTCACTCTTTTTTCATAATACACAGTATTATAACTGACTACACTACATGCAATGAGAAAGTAAAGACTGGGAGATTTTGAAAAGAGTTCAAAATGTGGAAACACAAACTTATCTGTTGGAACTATTCAGAAGTTTCAAACTGCATAAACTAAGGATGATATCTAGCCTCATGAGGTCTGATACTTGCTATCACCAAACATGTCAAATGTTAAAAAAAGCCTTGCAGCTCTTCTATATTTACTGAAATGAAATGCACCTTTACTTTTGCAGATAAGGCAAGGATATTCTGACAGAACCATCAATATCTTGTATGTTTTGCTGATAGTCAGCATCAGCAAAAACAAAAAAAAAAAGAAGAAAATTGCTAGAGGAGCAGTGAGATCAAACTATCTCAACACACAAAACTGCACTTGTGGAAAAAATGTTGAGCTACAAGAAGTATACCTGAAGGAGACAGTATCAGAATTGCAGAAACAATAATGATAATAAATAAAATGAAATAAATTGTATGTTTAATTTATTAAACATACAATTTATGCTTAGGCTGTTTGTGGTTTAAAAAGCAAACCACGAACAGCCTATGTAGACACTTTGCAGATTGCATCTGTACAGATTGGATGTCCTGATTTTAGCATATTGACTACAAACTACATAATGTATATTCATGTAGGAATATACATTATATATAATTACAGTTTGCAAAGGTAAAAAAGGAAATAATGTTAAAGAAAGTCCTAAACCATTTATGAAAAACTTGCAAGTGCAAGTGTTAGCATTTCAAGCTCACATACATTTTTCTTTTGATGCTATGAAGTACACAACAAGTGACAGACATCATCAATACTACTAGAAGCAATTATTGTGTCCAAGATAAATATTTGGACCTAAAAATCAAAAAAAAAAAAACAAACTTTACTATAAAAGAGGAGTCCCCTTTTTCTTCTTCAATCAATAGTTTTGTTTTAACTGGAATGCACTAGATAGAAAAGCCGTTGTGTTAGAGAGCCTTATTAGGTGAAACATCTGTTACAAAAAACACCATAAACTATACTACCAGTATAGTAGGTAGCAAATGAGTGAATCTCAGAGCACAATGACCTTATAATTATCAGCTTTCACCTAATACTCTGTTTTCACTGATCCTTTGTTTGTCTGCTTTTGGCAAGTTTGCTTTCCATCATTGGTATTCAATGATTTGTCTTCCATCGTGCTTCATTACTGCCCATATTGCACTCAGCAAATATTTCCAAACTATTTCCCTCTAAACCAAAGACCTTCACACAAACATAATGTCACTTTCATTATCCATATTTGATACACTTTTACCATTTTTGACTTATCAGTTTCCAGTAAAGCACATTGTTGAGATTTGCAGATTGAGTTTAAAGTCAAATCCTGATGTTTTAAATGACTACTACTTATGTGACCTCTAGAAGATTTCTCCTGCATCTTGTTCTATATAAAAAACGCCAAATATGCTCCTACTGCCTTTTTTGTTTTTTACAAAGAACAGAAGGATATTTAGCATATTAAGCAATGCCTGTAAATCTTACGTCTATGGTACAAGTGCCTTCTCTAGAATGACACAGCATAAACACAACAGATGTTTTCACTCATTTTGAAAGTATACACTTTAAACCAATTGTCAAAGAAACAATTTCAACAAAATAAAGCTGTAGACACAGTAGAAAACACATTTTTCTTGACTGAGCAGGTCCCCCGTAGTTGAATGTATCTCTCCATATAATACAATAAAAAGGTATACTCCAACATTTAATGAGGAAAACTTTTAATTCTAAACTGCATAAGACAATGTTCGGGCTAGTTTCCCACATTAGATTTTCCAGGGTTGTTTTGACCATAGCAATGAGGCATAAATTTGATGTGTTTGCAGAAAAAGAAAGCTTCATTAAAGCAGTTTGGGGATAACTGGCCTGTAGGGATACTTGGCTTTATTTTCACTGGATTTAAAAAGCTCTGCTTCAAAACTCCCAAAACATCTGATGGCTAATTAACTCCTGCTGTCCTGTTCAAAACAGTCAGCTATTTCAAAAACGCAAGCACAACCTGAATACATAATAAGCTGTGGGACAACAGGAAGATAAATAGTCATTAAAAATCTTGGGCAACAATGAAATATTGACTGAGGTTTTTGTCTGTGACGGGTAAACAAAGTTAAAAAAGAGGGATAGGTAGTTCTTTTTCTGTAGTGTTAAGTTTTGATGTGGATATCAAACACTTTGCTGGATTGTCCAACATCATTGTGAGGTCGTTCAACAATGTGAACCGAGTCCTCAACAGGACATCATTGTATCTCAGCGGGGTCATTTTTTTCCCCCTCAGGGAGCTATAGAACTGCACATATCCTATGCTTGGTGAGTGCGAGTGATGTGAAACCCCACCTTCCCCAGCTTTCACCTGGAAATCATTTTAGACGTGATTTATTCCTTTTCATAAGTTAATTAAAAGGCTTTCCCTCTGTGGTCCAAGCATTGCTCCTGACAGCTATTCTCCTATATAAGATTTTAAGTAGTATGACTCTTTAGCGCCCTAGTAAATTAAATTAATCCATTGTATCTTTTAAATGTTCAGCCTTTTTTTCCCTCCCTTTCTCTTGTTTCTGTTGATCTGTGCTAGTCAGGCTAAAAGATCTCAACGGACAGACCTGCAACAAAAAACTCTTTCCTCTCTGATTTTGGAAGATGAATTTCAAAATGGGTCAGTTCCTCTGAGGTCCTCCCAAAGGAAGACAGCAACACAGAGACTATTTCAATCTACTGCCACATACCCTTTTCATTTCTAAGTGTATTAGTTCGCTAATATCACTGGATCAAAAGTACCTCAAGCTAAACACCGGTGGAATATTTCTGGGATGACCTAAGCCCACAATTCACCACCACACTGTTAAGCATTAATCAAGCAGCGATGGCCTGCAGGCAGCGAGCTGACCCACAGCCCGCTGAGTAAACGTGAGTCCTGCCACCGTCAAGCTGCACGAACAATGCTTCCTTTGTGCCTCCGCTCAACTAAACTCCACCATCAACACACCACCATGTCTACAGACTGTTGTCACGGCAGCAGCATGTGGACTTCAGCTCTTGAGTTTGTTGTTGTGTACCTCCTGGACCGTTCAGTAATAGAAAGAAAATCAGGATGGGCATCCTGCTAATATTGTACAGTTTATTTGTTTTGAGCAATTTATTGCAAAAATAACTTCCAAATAAGGATGACTTGTCAGTGGGATAAAATTATGAGACAAAACAAAACATCATAGTCCCAAAGTATATTCACAACAGAGGCTTATCCTTGTAGACTGAGTAAAAACATTTCAACAAGCTGAATTTCTACTACCCATTTCTGGCAAATGAAACTTGCAATTGTTTTAAGTGCCTAAACAGGGCCAAAGTTTAAGTTGTCTTGATCCTTTCCAAGTTTATAATAACAAAAATCTGGGTTTGAAAAGCTGTTCAGCTCAAATCATCTTCACTGTACTCTATCCTTTTTGCCAAGTATCTTGACCTGACAGCACAGCCCAAAGCTTCCCTTGCTCCAAAGTAGTTAAGATGTTCCTGCTTTGTTGACTGTTTTTAATCTATTCTGCCAACCTAACTCATGATTTCAACAAGGGGCAGTAATAAATTAACTAGGACTCTGTGGTCAGCAAACTGCTGGAATAACAAACTAAGAGTGGTGTGCAAAAAAGGCAAAGTCTGCAACCACTTTTTATTTATCATTCTGAAAATAATTTAAAATAAGTTATATCTCCCTACAACTCTCCAAAATCATAGTTCGGTTTTCTCAGTTGATTGGTTAAGTGGCTAGTCCTTAAGGGAAGGAATGTATAATACATTTAATTAGAAATTAGAAAGAACAGAGAAAAAATCACAAGAAAAAAGGGCATATTTGCAAAAGAATTGCTCCTTTAGACTCAAAAAGCAGACATGGAATTAATAATTTGACTGTGATCCAAACACAGTCACAAAAGAGCAGTCCATAAGTTCTCAAACTATGATGTTCCTAAAGAGCTAAATGGGTAACACAAGGCTGAGTTCAAAGCCGTGAGTGTTAGGATGCCATATATTCCACAACTTCACAAGCATATTGTTTGTGAAAAAGTAGGCAAATAAAGAAGTACAAAGAGCTTTTTATTCTTCCCACAATGCAGGGCAGGAGCAACAAATTTATTGTCCTACACCACTGTATGTGTTTTTTAGTATAGGGATTTGAAACATCTTTAGCTATCTTAGATTACTACAGATTTTTCGTCATTATTCTCTCAAATTTACAAACTGGTGCTTGCTGTGTCATAAAACCAGTCCTTCCAACTTGTAGCTATTATCCACTCTGTCAAAGTAAAGCCACAGATACAGGTTCTGTCTGGAACAACTGGGAAAAACTAAGAGCACGGCAAAATTAAATAAGCTATGTTGATGAATCATTGTGATGAATAATCATACAGGTTGCAATACTGACAATAGTAACACATGATGGTGGCAGTATTAAGCCAACTTGTTTCTTTTCTTCTGAAAGTGGTGCAGGAAAGATGTAAGAAATTATGGGAATATTAATTGAGTTAAAGACAGGCAGACAAGAAAAGACTACTAGAAAATTCAAAAAAAAAAGTTTTGAAACTATATTTTTCCAACATGACAACAACCCGAAATAATCATCCAAGGCTACAATGAAATAGTTTTGGTCAAAGAACAGTCAGTGTTTTCGAATGGCCTAATCAAATTCCAGGTGAATATGTGGCAAGACATGAAAATTGATGTGCAAACCTGGACGCAGCATACAATAAAAGACAAAAGCTAGAAAGTATTGGATGAAAACACTAGTGTCCCCCAGTGCAGACAGGGATAATTGCTAAAAGCTTGATTTTACCAGTAAAAGGTTTTATTGATAAAACAAAACAATGAGGAAAAAAAAAAAAAAAACATTTATGATTTCTCAGAGCTTCAAAATGAAGTGCTATTTTGTATTGGTCTATTATTTAAAATCAAATAAAACATATTAACATAATGTGAAAAGAATTGGGAAAGGGGTCTAAATAGTTTAAAAGTATTATGTATGTGTTCCTTTTTCTAATATTGGAACCAGAATCCAGTATTCTAGAGAAAACATTTGCCAATACTTATTTAGTCTATATTAAAATAAACTGTCCTCTTCAATTCAGTCAATTACAGAGACACACATGACTTTAAAATCACATAAACATTTACACCTACAAAACAGGCAAACTTCGTACACGAAGGTCGCTTTCTAATCAAGATTTGAACCTATGACCTTTCTGCTCCAGGAAAACACTAACCAGCAATTCGCCGTGCAGCTTAAACATGAATAATGAAGTTAAAGTGG
The DNA here is from genome assembly GCA_903066825.1 of Alfaro cultratus. Lineage (NCBI taxonomy): Eukaryota > Metazoa > Chordata > Actinopteri > Cyprinodontiformes > Poeciliidae > Alfaro > Alfaro cultratus. The sequence continues at coordinate 30,547 of CAEFZX010004429.1, read as the reverse complement.
GAAGTGTGTGAACATCTGACAAAAAGGAAACTCCATCGTTCTGCGTGTGTGACTTTGAAAATTCAGTCCTCCCTCCCTTCTGTAATGCAATCATGCCATACATCTCTGTCACCACATGGTCACACCCCTCTCCTGCAACCTTTACAGTCTCTCACTCACTGCCACACACACACACACATAGATTGCACACCTATCTAATGGAGAGAGAGAGAGAGGGAGGGAGAGAGAGAGAGAGAGAGGGAGGGAGAGTAGAGGTCCTGCATGGAAGATGTGAGGAGAATTTTAATAGCTTTCAGTCTGTCCTGCAAAAGGCTTTGCTACTTTCCTCTCAGACCGAGATAATTGGTTTCACCTATCAAATGAGATCCCTGTGTTAATCCATGTGTCTTTGTGTTTTTTGTGTCATATGCCCTGTAGGTTACATGCAGCTCCTTAGATAAATTAGTGTTCACAAACCTGCAACACACCAAGCGTGTTGCATAGCAGCAGAAGCCCCTGTCCACGTGAAACAAGCGATTTAGAGGAAAATGCATGGCAAAAATTTTAAAAAAAATTATAAAAATGAACACTCACTTGATGAAGTAACTAGCTCCTTCTTCCGTGAAGCCCTCTTCCCATCCTCTCGGCAAATCTGCAAGACGAGAAAAAGGAGAATACTGAGCGGACCCACCACAGAAAGAAAGCACGCTGCAGCAACAGTGTCCCGCCGGGGATCCCGCAAATCAGACCGTTTATCTGCAGCCTACCTGATCGTATCATGTGTCCCGAGTTAACAGGCTCGCCGGTGCGTGGATGTAGCCAAGTAGTGCTACGAGTTTTATCGCTGCAAGAAAGACACCTGTTACTGAAGGGTAATAAAAAAAGAAAAGAGCCAAAACAGACTTCCACAGGAAGGGTTAAAAATGCCCCGCAAAGTAGGCTTAAAGACCCAGAGCCGCTCACTCAATAAAGAAGACCCGTCCATCTCTGCAAACTCCGTATGACCAGTGGTCAGGTAGAGTGTCCCGTCCGAGAGGTGCCGCCATGATCCCTCTTCTCCGGCTCGGCTAGTGCCCCCCTCCCCGTCTCTCCCCACTCCGAAGACTTTTTTCCATGGAGTCTAGATAATGCCACCTCCAGGGCAGCGGGTTTTTTAAAGGGGAAGAATACAAAAAAAAAAAAAAAAGTGAGCAACACACAACCACCACCAAAGAGCGCCGTCCTCCCAGCTGTTTGTTCACAAAGCTGAGGTCTGGAAGAAGATAAAGTTCATCCAGGAAATTTTTTTTAAAAGTCCAACCGGAGAACGATATTGCTGAAGTACTGAAACTCTTTGTGCTGTTGTTGGATTTTATTGCATTACAACCACGAACAGCAGCGTATTTTATTACAAACACAACACACATAGTAGTTGGGAAGTGGGAGAAAAAAGAAACTTTGTTTTTTTAAATTTTTGCAAACAAAAATCTGAAACGTGTGTCATGCAAATGTATTAATGCCCCCTGAATCAAACTTGGTTCAACCACTTTTTACTGCAATTACAGATGTGTTTTTGTGTCTCTACCAGCATTGCACATCTATACAACAAAAACTTTTTTGTCTGTTCTTTGCAAAATCGATCAGTCACATTGGATGGAAAGAATATGTATTTTGAAGCCTTTCCAAAGATTCTCAGGTGGCTTTATTGTATGGCTGTACTTTTAACACATGAAAAATAAACAGTTCCACAGTAGTTCTCTATTTTATTTTATTTATTTTTTTGTCCTGTATTTAGCTCCATACACATTCCGTTCAACTCTCCATCTTCCCTGTATTTGCTTAATAATATCATTTCCACATTATGATGCTACCACTGCTATGTTTCATCGCGTGGATATTGTGTTGTGGTTATTCGTTTTCCAGCACACATTGCATGTAGGCCAAAAGCCGGTTAAATGTGTTCCCCTCATAGCATGTAGAACACCGCAAAATGGGCTTTTTATGACTTTCATTCAACAATCTTGGCACTTTTCTATCAAGACCAAATTTATATGCACAACTAATAGTTGTCTTGCCAATAGATTCCCCCACATGAGCCGTGGATCTCTGCAGTTCCTCCAGAGATAAAATGCTTCTCCTCCTCCTGCTTCTCTATTAATGCTTTATTTACCTTTAGAAGAAACATTAGCACTCTGAAAATTCAGCTTCTTTGGTAATGACCTTTTGTGGCTTCTCCTCCAATAATGACTGTTATTGACTTGTTCTAAACATCTGTCAAGTCAGCTGTCTTCCCTGAGAGTGTGTAGGCTACTAACCCAGACCGAGAAACCATTTACAGGCTCAGAAAATTAAGTGAGTTAAGTGGCTGATTAAGGACTCATAAATTTCCTGTATTTAACTTTTTCACAAAATCATTGTTTTCTGAGATACTTACTTTTAGGCTTTAGCTACATGTAAGCCATAATCATCAAAATGAAACTATGGACCCAGTGTAACATACTACCTAAATATTTTATGTGCATGTTTAGAATACCTTGGTAAGAAAGCCGACAAATCTAGATGTAGCATAAGGCCTTGTTGCCCATTATCTGCCAAATTGTGTGGAGTCAGAAGCATATCTATGTTTAGTGAAACTATTTTCTCAAGTGTATGTTCTTACAGCAGATGTATGGAGGACTTATAGTTTGCCTGCTTCAAACCGCCTTTGCTGCAGTCATGCCTTAAGGACAGAGGACTTGTCTGACCATGACACATTAAAATACTGCTTACACTGCATCAAACAGGCCTGCTCAATTTAGCACTTCTGTCAATAAATTGCACTTCAGGGCTGGGAAGCCAGTGTTCAATGTCAGGGTATAGTGTCACAAGAGTTATTTTACTGAGCTTCAAGAGACAGGTGGCAAAGTGTTACATCATCATAAAAAAAAGCTCTTTTACTGGGAATAAATCATATATTTGAAATTAATAAATAATAATTCCTGCTGGGTAATATAATTTCATTTTTCTATTGATTTGTCAGTCATAGAAAGAGTTGAAACAATGTTTCATCTCTGGGTGTCATGGGTTTTCTGTAGAATGTTGATTCTATTAAACTTTGAGCGTCTTTTGATGGGAAAATGGGGTCAGAAAAGAGATCAACAACACTATAAATATTTCATTTATGATTCACTTTTACGTTGGCTTTGCTGAAATGCTACAGAGTGGTTTATGGCTCTGCTCCTCAAAGATAATGGGAGATTAAACATTTCTTTGTGTGCCTGAGAACCCAGCTCACTAGAGAGGCTGGGAGGCGTTATGTATTTTCCAGACCCATAGTGCTATTTTATAGCAAATCCTAGTAACTGTTACCATCATTTGCTATGAAAATACTGTATAAAAAATGAAGCAAAATTTGACTTTGTATCATAGTTGTATCTGATGACTTGAAATTGGCTTCTATCACTTTAAGAAGCTCCTACCCTTTTCAACAATCCTATTTCAGCATGTCATCTCAATTATACTTCCCTATTATGCCATTTACAATCGCTGCTTTAGGAACACTGGACTGAGAAGTAGTTCGTATGGTAAGTTCAGCAGACATGCAGTTCCACCAGGTGTTTGCTAATGGCTGCCGCCACTAGTCTGGGGGAGCTGAATGGGGAAAGAGGGAGAGCTTTACTGGTGCAATCAATACTTGGTCTGTGCTCCTTTTACATGAGTTACTGCAATAATGCAGAGTGACATGGAGGTGATCAGCTTGTGGCTCTGCCATTTTTTTTAAACCTTACCTTTTTTTTCCTCCCACTCAACTTTTCATTAAGGTGCTTAGATGCATAACTTTGTGAATAGCCAGCTTCTTCAGCAAATGTATTTTGTGGCTGAAAAGTCAGAGTCCTCCCTATAATTGTGTCATAACACAATATTTCTGCTTAATCATAAAACATACTTTTTTGCATTGGTCTATTATAATATTCTATGTTTTTAGATTAATCAAATTTGGGCTTACCATTAGCTGAAAATCATAATCAAATGAAACTGAAAAAAAAAACCCAAAAAAACCCTGAAAAATATCACATTATGCTATAGAATCTATAGAATACGTACATCAATTTTTTATGATATTGTAATTACTCTTATTCTTCATTTCCATTTATTTACCAGCTGTAATACCAGTTGCAAATACTGAGACATCCCAGACCATGCCACAGATGACAGGATACACACGTATTTGCAATATAATTGTATAACCTACTTTTCAGTCATAACTTATAAGAAAGAGGGTAAATTATACATTGTGTTCCTAATATGACACAACGTCAAAGCAGCACCGCATAAGTGCAGCAGATTGGATGAGAACATTTACTGCATCTTAGTGCAGTGCTCTGCATTGTTACAGTGGGTCAACCTAAAAACAGAATAGATTTGCATAAACTAAAAACTTTAATTAGTCTGAAACTGAACTAATCAGCATTACATTTTTGCATTTGCAAAAATAGATGCCTATCCCTCAAGTTGTCTGCAAAATGAAGGGTAGCAGCAGGACGGTTACACTGTATACTGCAGCGTAATCATGTCATTGCTGTACTCAGTTGCTGTTATATGACCTTGTTATGATTTATCATCATTTCACCATACAGACCTTCATTTGTACATACTAATCTACTCATAGAAAATACATACACACACACATGCAGTTGCTGCGCAGTCCAGTGCAGATCTGCAGTGGATTCTCTGCTGCTGAATCCTGCCTCTGGGCTGCCAGAGGTTCACAATGCAGCAAGGTGACTCAATGTTATTGTCTTCTCCTCAGAGAGTCTCTTCCCGCTGATTCACAGCTTAGTGGAGGTGCTGAGCAGAAAACGAAACAAAGATTTCTTTAATCTCACTTTGTAATGTTCTTCAGCTTGTTTGGTTTCTAATTTATCTGGCACAACCTCTCATCAAAAATCATTACCGTCTTCTCTGAGATGCTCACGTTTAAAGTATCCCTTAATGTCAACAGTGTAAGAAATGCTCCTCAAATGAGAGAGTTTTAAAGCGCATATAAATTACCAGGACAAGTGCAATACTTTAACAGCAATCCTCCTTTTTTGTCTGCAGCACATTTAATCAACATATAGCTGTTGATGAAAAAAGAAGTGCTGATCAGCGTCATACTCTATAGAGCTTTCTCTAATTTCCAATTTGGTTATGATCTTAAGACATTGATTAATTACCTCCCAGCTCACTGAACTATTACACTGACATCTACAGGGCAGGAATGTTACTTTTAGTCATAAGCTCACTCATCCAGAGAGAAACTAGATTTATTATCTTGCTGTGCCTGCCAAGGCTCATAAATAGTAATTTTCGAATTTTTTTTTTTTACGTCAGCAGTCACAATTTTAGTAGAAAGATAATATCTATAAAACTAAGTGCCAAGCTTTATCTGAGCTGTGCCAGTCATATACTGCTAGAAACTGTACGGGAAGAGGAGATCATATTTTTTATTTGTCACAAAATCAACAAAACATGACTTTAAACAGTTGTAGTAAGACTCTTAATTAAACAAAGTAACAGAAAAATTATTTTGTTTTGAAGAAAATGTTATTCCTATTTCTAGCATAGCAAAGGTTACATATCACTTTTATGCTATGTCTTTAGAACAGTTTGAAGCATTAGGATTATAGAGTAGGATAAATTAAGCACTATCCCGCCCTCTTCTGGAGATATAGCATACTTACATGCTAAGCCTTGCTAAACTCTTAAATAAAACTATATTTTTCATTAGATATTAACTTGGGATGTGATAAACTGTAGGAAAATCTTTTACAGATAATTAAAGACAGGATTTCTTAAAATAACACAACATGATTACAAACTTTACCCAACTGATTGCCAAGTTAAAGTATACAAATACAAGTCAATATAAAAGTAAACATAATGTATAACTTTATATCTTTACTTTCATTGGCCAGAGGATAATAATTCAGCTGTGAGAAGTTTGCTCATCTGTAAGCAGAGCCACAAGGTTTCATGTCAAGTTTCCCCAAGAGGCCACTGAGCAGAACAACAGAGGTGGACTTGGACCCATTAATCACAGAGAGCTGATTCTTAAGCTGAGTGAAAGCTTGGACCGCAATGCAGTTTGTGGGATTCTGCACACAGAAGTTATTTTTGGAATAAGCAAAGCAAATAATGCCATTTTCAACACTCAGACCTTGTAAATGACCTGGTGACACTAAAACCTGATTAGAAAACAACAATAATAATAATAATAATAATTTAGAGCCATAAAGCTCCCCCATTTTCACTGTTATCATGTTCAGTGATACAAATCCTGTCAGTTAAAACGCTTCTATCAAAGAACATATTTTACTAAAATAATTTAATCAGGATGATAATGTGAAACTTGAAAATTGCGCTGATAATCTGCTTGGTAAAATAAAGCAAAAAAACATATGCATCATAATTTATAGATATCTTTTTTTCTCACTGTCAGAAAAACAAACACCTCCTGTTTTAAGACGGTTAAAATTAGTAAAATTATTTCTAATTGCCACAATAATGAAAGAGAGAATTTGTCAGATTTATGTACTCATACCTTCGAATCAGAAGTTTACATACCTTTCCTCAGGATTTGCCAGCACTGCCTTTGAACTATGTGACGTGGGACAAACATTTTAGGTTTCCTTCCATAAGATTCTCACAATAATTTGATGGAATTCTGGCCCATTCCTTCAAGCAGAACTGGTGAAACTGGGTCAGGTTTGTAGGCCGACTCTCTTACACAGGCCTGTTCAGAGCCATCAACAAATTCCCTAGAGGACCGGGATCAAGACTCCAAAATATTAAGTTTGTTGTCCTTGAGCCATTCAGAACTACTTTGGCTGTATTGAAGCTTTAACTTCCTGGCTGATATCCATGTTGCTTCAATATTTCTACATAATGTTTTTTCCTCATGATGCAGTCTATTTTATGAAGTGCACCAGTTCAAGTACACAACCAAAAGGAATTACAATCAAACCAGCAAAAACATTTTGCCAGTCATCTTGGAAATGGCAAAACTATGAGTAACTTGAAATGGAAAAACACGTGTTTAAACTAAGTATAAAACGTTACTGAACATAATTATTGGAATTAGAACCACCATCATTTTATGTCAAAGAACAGTAACACATAAAAAGTTAAATTTGCTTCCGGGACTTTTTTTTTCTCCCACTTGACGGAACGCCCACCTGTTCTGCCGTCATGTCGCCACGTACTATTCCATGCAACGCAACCTGCTGTTCATTTTCACAAAAGTAGCCAATAAGGGTAACGCTAACTGCCGCACAGCCTAGCATGCTGACTAGCCAGTTAGCTACGGACGCAGGACCAGTTGAGAGGTAGTGACGACAGGGCAGCGGAGCAGATGGGGGACAGGGTTCACATTAAAGTGAGTATTTAATGACATGACAGTGGTCCTTGTTAGTTAATCCGATAACATTACTCTGAAATCTCTTTGACACGTTTATTACTGTAAACTGTGAGGCTCGGACCATCAAGGCAACGTTAAACTAGTTCCTAATTTGTTTTTTTATGCCAAATTTGAAAGGGGTAGCTAAAGCTACCACCAACAGCTTCCTTTAGTTTATAATTAGCCACCAACACGAAGGCAAGCTTCGAAATATACTTACTAAAATGTATACACATGGACAGGCGGATTTTAATTTGAATTAGGTAGTGCAAAGATTAAATCTGTGAATTAATTCAGGCTGTTATTTTCATATGTGTGTTTATGTTTATGCCCAGATGGGCTGGAGCCGGGCTCTTGTCACCGGCTGGGTTCTGCTGCTGGTGCAGCTTCAGCACCTACAGGCTGTTCCCATCGGCATCGACAAGACAAAAGTAAAAGAGACAGAGATGAAGCCTGATGAGCCGCCAGCCAGTGTGGTAAAAATTCACATGACTCATACACAACCAGCACCACCATGAAAACATAGACGTTAATTAATGTGTAATTATGCTGAAGCCATGCCAGAGCCCTCTCTTCTTGTAAGCAAAACACAGTTAACAGTAGTTAGTTCACCCAGTTTTTTTTAAATCATCTGTTACTTTATGACACAAAGTAATATTGAAAAACTAATATAATCCGTATTGGTTTGGTTAGAGATTTAACCGACAACTTTGTTACATTTTACAGGACACTGGACTCCACTATGACCGCTATCTCAGGGAAGTCATTGATTTTCTTGAGAAAGATCAGCATTTCAGAGAAAAGCTGCACAATACAGACATGGAGGACATTAAGGTAGGCTGTGTATCTCTTGCTTTGCTGTAACACTGTTATAATGCTTTGAAAATGCAATGCAAAGCCACCTAACTGCTTTGTTAAACTCATATTTAGAAGCAAAATTATCTATAATGCGTTAAGACATGCTTCCTCAGAGAAACATCTGTCCCTCCTTGTTTCCTTGATTTTTTTAGCAAGGCAAGCTGGCTCAAGAATTGGACTTTGTCAGCCATCATGTCAGAACGAAACTAGATGAATTGAAAAGGCAGGAAGTAAACCGACTGAGGACTCTGATTAAAGCCAAGCATGATCTGGAAGGAGGAAATGGTAGGAGGTTCAGCAAAACTGTATGTCACTTTCATGCTTTTACATTTGAAATTGAATGCTACATTCTTAAAATATTTATTCTTATTGTTGGGAAATGTGTTTATATTTTGTCTTGATTTTAAATATTGAAACATTTACTTTTTGAACAGATATAGCTGTGGACCACCAGGCTCTCCTAAAGCAGTTTGAGCACCTGAACCACATGAACCCACACACCTTTGAAGTTGAAGATCTGGATCGGCTCATTAAATCGGTAATATCTGCCGCTATAATATTTTGCCTCTATAATATATATATATATATATATATAACATAATTCATTCAGTAACATAATTTCCGAATTATAGAGTTGACCTGGATATACCCACCAACAAAATAAAATGACTAAATACATCCACTAACATTATGAACTTCCAGCGTTTCAAAAAATGTACATAGATGGCCTGCACTAATCTGTTAGCTGCAGCAGGTATCTAGCTGGTAACATGACATATTTACATGGAAAGATTTTGTTTTTTTTACCTTTTAATGAAATGTGTAAAGGTAACATACACAAATACATAACGTTAATGATTTTTCCAAACAGTACCTGTAATACGGCTTCTTAAAAACATTGGAAAAATATAGTAGCCTACCAGAAAAAGTCAAAAATTACTATCTTCATCTTCCTTCTGTGCACTAAAACCATCTTCTTCAGAGTGAGATTTGAACAGCCTTACACACACTTTTGTCACTCGAGTCAAATTACTGAAACTGAAAAACAACTCACTTATCTGTGCATACCTGCTGCTTGTTACAGTTTGCCCTACTGCCTGTGTCACATAACTCACCTTTACCTTATTTACCTTATCTAAAGATCCACCTTAGAGTAGATATTTTCAAAGTAAGTTGTTGCACAAAAGCATTCTATTTTTTAAAGATAACCTTTCATTTGCAATCAGATACATTTCCTTTTCAAGGTTTATTTTCAAAAGTCAACATGCATACAAAGATGGCTCAGTTGAAATATAATAAATTGTTCAGGAAATCTCAACAAGAAATGCAAAATAGGAATATAAGTAATCGTTGTAGACCACACATTATATACACTGTCATTAACTGCTAAGGGAACCTATGTTGCATTTAAAAAGTTACATTTTTAACCTCTCTACAGTAAATGTTTTCACCTTCTTACAGGCAACAAATGATCTGGAAAACTTCGACAAAGAGAGGCATGAGGAGTTTAAGAGGTATGAGATGATGAAGGAGCACGACAGGCGGGAGCACCTGAAAACTCTGGATGAGGAGCAGAGAAAGAAAGAGGAGGAGCACTATGAGGAGATGAAGAAGAAGCATGCGGATCACCCTAAAGTCAACCACCCAGTGAGTGGCATTGACTGGAGACGCATAAAAAGCTGATAGCCGTTGCAATATTCTAGTTTTAATTGTAATGCTTAAATCATAAAATGTGATGTTCACACAGTTGATTAATTATTTTTCTGTCTGCAACATAGTTCTAAATAAACTGATCTATGTTTTAATGTCATGATGTAGGGCAGCCAAAATCAACTAAAAGAGGTTTGGGAGGAAGCTGATGGATTAGACCCTGAGGACTTTGATCCAAAGACCTTTTTCAACCTGCATGGTAACCTTTCACCAGCAATTGCTTCATAAAATAGGATTATCAGCCTTTCATTTAATGCTATTTCTTTTTTTTTTTTAATCAAATATAACAATTTGCATACATTTCTTTCATTCATTTTATTCCATTTAAATGCAGATACTAATGGAGATGGTTTCTTCGACGAACAAGAGCTTGAAGCATTGTTCACCAAGGAGGTAAAGCCACAGCATCTAAAAATGTTACATTTCAGTGACTGATTTAATACATTCTGTCTCGCTGTATCATTTCAGCTGGAAAAAATCTATGACCCCACCAATGAAGAGGATGATATGGTGGAGATGGAAGAGGAGCGGCTGCGGATGAGAGAGCATGTTATGAATGAGGTCATCAATTTTATTTTAAGTTTTTTCTTACTTTTTTTTTCTATGCTCATACTGGGGTGGACCCTCTTTCTTTCCAAACAGCTTTAATTCTTTGTGGCATAGATTCAGCAAGCTATTAAGAAAAAGTAAAAATAATTAATTGTCATTTAAAATTTTAAAGTTTCACATGATTACATGGTGCATTATCCTGCTGAGGAAAAACCATTAGCACATGAGTACACTGAGGTCACAAAGGGATGTGGTCAGCTTTCGTGTTTCATGATATGCGTTTGGTACAAAAGGTCCCAAAATTTGCTTAGTAACAATCCCCAACATCCATTAGACAGGGCTAGGGACATAAACCTGTCTACTATATAAACGTTCAGCTGAAAATGACTCACCAGACATGACATTTCTTTAAGCTGTTATCTAATGTTTTAGCAATTCTTTGTGAGTTATAGTGTCATTTTTGGTGGAGATGGAAGAGGCACCTGGTGCGATCCTCTGCTGTTGTATCCCATCTGCTTTAAGACCAAACATGTTGTCTCTTTTCACTGAGTTGCTGCCCTGTGATTGGCTGATTCACTGCTTGTGGCAACAACCAATTGAATGGCTGTACCTAATGAAGTGGCAGCATAACATTATGGAGCCCTATGATAAAGTTTGTGCTGCTTATATTAATGGGCAAAGTTAATTATGTCTACCTGTTTTTTGCGAGTTGATGTTTAACCCAATGCCATGAGCTTGCCGTTTGAGACGAGTCTGATCTGAAATGCTCACTGTTCTAACTTTCTGGCTTAGGTGGATTCCAACAAAGACAGGTTGGTGTCTTTAGATGAGTTTCTGGTTGCTACAAAGAAAAAGGAATTCCTGGAGCCAGATAGCTGGGAGGTAAGAAACAACATGAGGCTGTCGCATTAAGCAGGTACCAATTCCTAAAACAATTAGCATGAACATACATGCATACCTGTTGAAATGATTGCCTACTGTATTTCTGGTCAGACTCTGGAGCAGAATCAGGCTTATACAGATGAGGAGATGAGAGAGTTTGAGGAGCATCTGGCTCAGCAAGAACAGGACCTAAATCAGAGGACCGTTGATCTTCAGAAACAGAGAGAGGAGCTGGAGCGACAGCAGGAGCAGCTGAATGCACAGAAAGTTGAACTCCAGCAGGTAAGGAGTGGATACAGAGTCCGAAAGACTCCCCTACACCTGGGTTTCATGTTTCATGTTGTTGAAAAAATGAGTTACAAGGAGGATGATGGGATTTGTCACAGTTGGAAATTTCTACTAGTTTTAGCCAATTACCTGCTTGCTAACATACAGTACTCTAAGGTTGCTAACAAAATCATTTTTGAATCTAAATAATGAAAAAGTAAAAACTCAATCAAGTTATGTTAAAGATATGATTAACTATGTTTTGTTCAGAAGAGCACTTCAAATTGGATATTTCTGGAGTATAATCATTACAGGAAAAGTTTGAACAATTTAAATAATCTTATCATATCTTCATATGTTTTTTTTTTACATTATTGTTACTAATAACAATATACTTTCCGATTTCCAAATATTAGAAAGTCTAATCAAAACTCTTTCCAGGCTGTTGAACATATGGAACGACTGAAGTCAGAGAAAGTAGATCCTCCTCCAGAGGTTCACAGTAAGTGTTGATTGCACATTTTTTTGTTGTTGTTGAAATGTTCTGCCTTGGCAGCGAATATAAAACTGTTTTTCATGTTGCAGTCGAAGGAAACGCCGTCCCTGAGGTCCATGTAGCTGACAACCAGCTGCATCCTGATCAAGAAGCCCATCCGCCAGGACATCAGGAGACACCCCAACACCATCAGGATACGCCACAAGAGCATCACGAGCAACACAATCAAGACTTACCTCAGCAAGGACAACCCCAGGCTCATCACGATGAACTGCCAAACCAGCAGGATGTTGCACAAGGCCAGCATAATCTGGCATAACGGTGTCAGAACAAAAACAAAAAAAAAAAAAATCAACACCGGACTTTCGCTGTTCTTAAACTCGTACTTGGAGAGGGCCGATGTCCCTCAATCCTAAGACCACTTTAACAGGTACAACCAGCATTTAGGTTTTTAAATACAAATGAAGATTGGCACATACCAGTTCTGTTATCCGCGATACACGTTTTATAGCAGCAATCTTCAGATTATATGAACAGAATTGAAAATGACCCACCAATGACCTGTATTGATAATTATTCTAGAGAAGTGCAAAGAAATAAGAAGAATATTTACCATCCATATAAAGCAGTGTTTAAGTCTCTTCTGTGGCTTTGGCATGCAGTGGACTATACAGTCACAATTGATTGAGGAATTTCTTGGATTTGTGCAGTAACGGTTTTAAAGAGCTTTAAAATGTAAAAATTCTTCTTAGCTTCTCTCTGTTGTTCTTGCATTGTCTTTTAGGCTACCCTCCCAACTTCTTTAGATAAAAAAAAACATTTTTAAGATTTTCTACAGATAAGTGGGACTACAGATAAATTCAAGAAAAACAAGAGAAAGTGCTGCAATCTGAACATATTAATTTCAAAAGTAAGTACATTTTGATGCATTGATCTGATTTGTGACTGATCTATCTAAAAAATATATTTCTGCGAAGGGAAGGTTGTCGTTAAAAGTTTACATAAAATTTACTGCCCTAAACAATGCCACATAATGTTGGTCATCTTCAAGTCACCCTGCAGCTGCTGCCTGGTTTTTTTTTAGTAATTTTTTTGTTCAGTTAGCTGTGCTAGAAATAAATTTAAGAGTGAGAGAAATTTAGAAATGGGGTAGATTTCATTACAACTTTAAAATCTTGTAAAATCTCCATTTGATTTATTGCTAAGTATGTTTTTGTTATTTGACCTGGTGCACTACCTGCGTCGCTGCTTCGATCAGTCCACCTTATTTTGATGACCTAGACTAGAGGAGCTCTCACCAGGTTCTGTAGAGGCCTTTCAATTATACACTAACTCAGTTCAGGTGTGTTGAAGCATGGAAGACTATCCAGGCAAAGTGCCCTTGAGCATCATGGATGGAAACAGTTACTGCATGCTCCTGGAAGGATTTTGTATTAAAAATTTATTAGTCGCGTAGAATAAGAATGGTGACTATTTTGAATACAGCTGGTTATACTTAAATGTGTATGTACCATGTTTGTAGAATTGAACAATTGTTAATTTAAGAAAGATTTTAAAAAGTTTAGGTGTACAGGTTGTTTACCATAATTATGTGTTAATTTTAATGATATTGCAAACAGAAGGAATTAGTTTTGTCTGGAAGTGGAATTTTATTTGGTTTAAACTATATATATATATACTGTATAAACACATTTTTTTAAAGGCTGCTTGTTGGGCTAAGTTGGTGCGATATCCAGTGTGCTGTTTCATCAATTACTTGGTTTTTCCCATTTGATGCTTTTTTTTAATTGGAGAATGTTTAATTTAGCAATGAGACATCATATTGAGGTAAAGACAGATTTGTTACTTCATACTCCATCCTTGCTCATGATTTTATTATTTTTTTTGTCATGTTCTTTCAAATACTGCACAGAATATACAGGTCGGGTTTCTGAATGCTTGCTGCTCCATACAAGTCATTTGGCAATACTACAGATTCAATCAAGATAATAAAACTGTTTACCTTTTATCATACTTGCTTGATAGTGACTCTTATTGTATAATATGGCACTTATTGCTGTGGAAAGGAACAGAACTTAAGTATTATCAAGGTCTATAATACTTGATAATAGACCTCATACCAAGGCCTCTTGATCCTTGTTATGAGGAAAATAGAAAATATTTTTATTTCCAGAATTTATTCCCTCTCCTGTTGTCTTTGTTTTTTCATCCAGTGATGTATTTATCTGTCCTTCGATAGAGGATCATTCAAATATTTTTGGCATCAATCAAGCTTACAGTTCAGGGCAACATAATTTATCGAGTTAAAAATACTAAATACTAAGCAAAGGTTTATAGGATACAGCTTTATTGAAACAGTCTTAACCAATAACATCAGTGTACAAATGGATTACGGCGCAACAGAACAGTGGGTTAAAAAAAAAAAAAAAAGGGAAAAAAAAAAAATGCTTATGAAAATTATTGGATCAAAAGGGAGAAGCGTCGACAGTACGGTACAAGAAAACCATTCCCATGAACTCAGATCGACAGTGGCAGGGTAATTTTTTGCATTTACTTTGTAAAAAAAATAAATTAATGAACTCTTTCAAGTTTACAGGAACATCTATTTGTAGTTTTACATGACACAGACTCTCTGAGAATCCTACATGTGGTGAACTTGAGCATGTTGAGTTAGAACATTTAGAGGATCTAAATGTCGGCAGGCTGATTAATAAGTAGGGCGGGAGTTAAAAACCTGAAATAAAATTAACCATCAGAACTTAAATGTTAGAAAAGTGAGCTTGGGCAAACACATTCAAAAATCCTGAATGTTTTAACGTGGCGCAACAGGACGGTTCTTTGGATCCTTTAGGATCGCATTGCTTGAGCGTTGGCCCGGGACAGGCCTCTTGATCCTTGGGCAGTTCCCCGTTTGTAGCCTTGCTGATATCCCTCCTGCAAGGACGAATGTAAGTAAACAGAAGTTAGCCAACTCATGCGACAGAAAAACACTGATTAGGTTTGGAAGTAAAGTCATGTCTTACACGCTGATAGCTGCTGTTGGAATAGTCCCGAGATGTGTTAAATTGGGTTTGGCCATAACCACTGCTGGAAGGAGCGTTTGAAAACGGAGCACGGTATCCTTCATAACCACCTGATTACAGAAGTCAATGTGATCAGATGCAATGAGTGCTGTAATTAAAATCACAATAGTTCCAACTCTGACACTGTTTGACTGTGGTACCTCTAAATCCATTTGAGGAGCCCCGGTATCCATTCATAATCCCACGGGTGTTTCTGGGTCCACCCCTGGGCGCACCTCTGCTGCTGTAAAACGACTGGCTGGACGGCCCGAACCCTGACCCTGCAGAGGGATCATCATGACTTCCTGTTGATGGCATGACCTGATCTTGAGGCTGGAATCCACCAACAACTGATAAAAGAGAGTTAAGAACATCTCCGAAGTTTTTAATGCATTAATAGAAGGGATTAGTATGTAATCTAAAGCAGGCTAGATTACATACTTTAAAAAGCTACCTTCTCCATCTTATGATTGCTGCAGTAAAAGGCTCTTTAATGCACTGTGCGCTCTCTCACCTGACTGTAATCTTTCCTGTGGCATTTCCGGCTGCTCTACAGTGTTCTCTGACTGGCTGGTAAAGCCCTGGCCATAGCCACCAGGAAATTGGCTGGATTGCTTCATTGCATCTGCTTGGCCGTCAGTGGGTGGAGGTACAGGTGCATTCATATTAAATACCTGAAATGACAATTTAAAAATCTAAAATCTATTCGCTTTCAAACACACGGCATAATTCTCGCTGAAGATCTGTGAATACAGAAAGGGTTAAAACAGTTTCCTGTCAAGATGGCACATGATAATTAAGCATTTGGTTTTGTTTAAGGAAGTGAAACTTGTTTACTGGCCTGAAATGTTCTTTACTGGCCCTGACTAAACCTTAAATTGGACACAATCCGACGTTTTCAGTAGAATTTATTGAAGTCCAAACGTATTTGCTGCTAGACTGCTTAAATGAACCCAAAGCATACCGCTTGCACTGACTGGAAAGGTGCTGCGTTCACATTGATGCCTCCGGAGTGGATATGTTTGGAGACAGGTGGGAAGGCGGTAGACAAGGAACATGGGGCAGAAGACTGTTCAGATGACAGAGACATAGAGGTCTGGGAAGGCAGGGAGGAGGAAATTTGAAAGGCAAGAAAACAAGGAATATGAAAAAGGTCAGCGGATGCGATGGGAGCTGCGATCATTACACTAAGAGCTTCCAGCTATTTCCAAACAATATTCAAATGACTCTGTACAACACAGCTGATAAGAAATACCATCTTTGTGATCCCTAAAATATATCTCAATACTTACTGACTGATGCTTTCAGGCAACTAAAAAGAACTAAGTGTTTAACCTTCAGCTGTGCTTTTCTTGCACTTACTTGGGAGGATTCCTGTGGTCCAGATACAGTACTTGTCTGAGGAAGTCTGGGTTCTGAGTGGACTACAAAAGAGGAAATAAAAAGGGTACATTCTTAAAAGCTATCCATAACTCACTGCGTTATTACACCTTTAGGATCACTCACTTGAAGGGCCACTCATCTGCTGCAGGTCAACCGTCTGCAGAGTTTTCATTGGCTGGGCAGACACGATGGCTGGATCCAGAGCCTGGCCGTCAAACTCCAACATGGAGTCCTGTCAATGCAAACATGCTTTAATCAGACTTAGAGCTACAACAATACAGTTTATATCAACACCATTGTAGTTTAAGGTTACGACCTACGCAATTTACATCAGGAAGACATTCTCTGAGTTTTTAAGGCTCATATTTTGGAGATGGATCAGTTTTATCACATTTTACCTGAACTATACTCTAAGCTAGTGGTCCCCAACCTTTTTATCACGGCGGACCGGTCAAGACTTTGCAATTTTACTGCGGACCGGGTGAGGGGTGTGGTGAACGTCAGATAAGGCTTCTGCATGTTGGTGTTCCCGCTATAGCTCCCCCCGCCCCCGATTTTCCCTTTACGACAATCATACAACGTCCTGCAGTGTGTGGTGTGTTACGTAGAACGTCTGGACCGCTCTGATCGAAAATCGGGGATATTCAACATGTTGGATTGTCTTGGTCCAACTATCGCAGCCTGTGGGGCTTTCCCTGACTGGGAGCAAGAACAAAACCTGTTGAATGTGACAGGTAGCCATTCAGAAAACGCAGTGACATAAGCATGGAGAGGAATCCCAAACAGCTGACATGGCGCAGCCGAGAGTCCGACGGACTCTCCTGTCTCTTCTCTGGGCCTTTTCCCTTTCGTAAAGAAACTTTCCAAAGACATCTGATCTGTTTCTTACTCATTTTGCTGCTTGTGGGCTCAATGTTGGTGCGCAAGACATAACTGAGAGGATCTGTTTAAAGGATTTTCAAAATAAAAGATCCTCCAGATTCAAATAATACATAAAACGGAAATATTTAATTATTTCTTGTGCACCTCGGTATCAATCGGTCCACAGACAGGTACCAGTTAGCGGCCCGGGTGTTGGGGACGACTGCTCTAAGCTATGCCAGAGTTTAAGCAGACATTCTGCTGTTTTATAAGACTGTACAGTTTTCTGAAGAAAGCTGCATAAAATTTTAAATAAGGTTGTAATCTGGAGCCAATTCTGCCAGAAATAACTTTTTTTTCCCCTTTACCCTGATTCTACTATTCAATTTACCCAATTTTACAGCTGGTAAATTTAAATTTTGAAATAATTATCTGTTTCTAAACTTGTTGACACTGGAAGCAGAAATACTAATTTTAATGCAGCACCTTGAAGTATTTCGCAACATTATTCTGACTGAGAGGAGTCCTGACATCTGCAGAAAGCTATGCGGGATTGTTCTAACCTGCATGAAGTTGTAAGTTCCTTGCATTTGGGCCATGAGATCTTGCACCGCCTGCTTTCTGACCACAGGGTCAGTGGCAGGAGAAGGAGCAGCTTGGTTCACAGCCAGGGTGGGCTCAGAAGCCAGCTGTGCAGGTGGATGGTGCTGGAGGGAATTCATCTATTAACAGAAACAGGGATATTAAAGAATACAAGATCAGTTAAGTACACTATGTTGCCAAGCATTGTGTGTGGGGATGATTGTCGGAGCTTGGATCCCTAGTCTCAGCTATTGCTACATGTTAAAAAAACATTCATGCTTGAGGATACATGGGGAACATGGTTCCTCCCATTTATGAGATGACTGAGCAGCAGTGATAGGGATATGGATGCAAATGTTTTTGAAGGCAGACCTTGAGTGAAACCCTGACAATGGCAACTTCATGATAAACCAGATTGGGAACTGGGAACCAGACCAACATCACTGTCTGACCTCACAAATGATGTCTTAAGAAAAGGTGAAATACTCCTATAAACTCAATCTTAAACCATATTAAGTTCATTCCTTGAAGACTAAAGCCTATATATTAAGAATGGGATATCGCTCAACCATCTCAGTACGTTTGACAATACAGAGTATTTGATGCCACTGATGAGTGCAGTGAGAATACCTGAGCCTCCACAGTCCACTCCTCCACTTGGTCTTTGTCAGTGTTACTGTATGTAGTTTCTGGAACAAACTGTCTGTTAAAAAACTGAAACAAAGGACGACTATATTAATAACCAATGATCTACAGCTTTTAATACACTGCATAAAAAAGCCTGACAACCTCTGTGGTTTCCACTTGGACAGGCTCTGTGTAGGTTTCATTATTTGGTCCTTCTGGAAAGAAACAAATTTGAAGTGTTACTACATCCAAGTAAAAACACACTAATAATTTAATAAGGAAATTAGTAAGTTTTTACCAGGTTCAGGTGGCTGCTCCCCAGTAACCACTGTTTCATCCACAACAGCCTGCTCTTCTGGTTTCTCTTCTGTCTCACAAGCCCCGTTCTGTTTAGATTCTGCTCTGTCAAAGTAACCACTGATCAGTAGTTTGTCCAGAGTCTCCCTCAGTGACTTGTCTGGAACAAAGATGAGAGGGATTGATTTTAGTGATAAAGTTCCTTTTTCATTGGGAAGTGACATAAATGTCAAACACAGCCTGACTGACAAAATTATTTTTCACTGAGTTTTCAACACTAAAACTGGGTTACTGCTTTAAGAAATAAAGCCAGTGGAGAGGCCGAATGTTTGCGCTGTAAATGTACAAGAACTTATGATATTTGTTTCAACACTTTAAAAACCTACTTACATGTGGTTCCTGCCACAGACTTGTCTCGACCCTCAAGGAGAGACCACAAGTGCTGTGAGGCCTCTTCATACTGATCAGTCAATCTGGAAATAATGATTCAGGGTGAAGAGAAGGCTATCTGACATTTAATTTGAAAATTATGAAAAGATGAGCAACACAGATAAGAAAAATATATGCATATAGAGGCACCTCAAAAAATAAGAGTATCTTCAAAAATGTAAGTATTTCATTATGTCAGTTGAAGGTCATATTTTAAAGATACATTATATACATAGTGGCACATTTAAATTGCTTATTTTCGATCATTTTAATGATTACAGCTAATGAAATCCCCAAACTCGGCTTCTCGGGTTTATTACTGACCAATAAAAAAATTCATTTCTTACAAAGTAGGATTTTACGCCAATCATCGGGAATCAATCCAAGCATATTAATCCAAAGTCGAGTGGAAAGAAAAGTAGCAAAAAAAAGATGAACAAGAAAGTTTTGAGAAGCAAAGAGAATTGAAGAGTTTTAGGAGATGTGATGTATGAGCTTCAAGAGCCATCACACATAGAAAACATTTCCTGGTTCCCTACGATGATGATGATATGATAAGCATTGTAGAGATTGTGATTTTTTTTTCTAGCAGAACTTGGCACCAGCCAGCAGTATCAATACCCGTGTAAAAATCTATACCATCACTGTGTTTGACTGGCCAACAAAATCCTAACAGCATAGATGAGCTAAAGGGCAGCATTAAAGGATTGGATTTCTACTAACTGAAAGTCATAATCATCAAAATGGTCTGAAATAAACTTTCAAAATATATCAACTAGCGTCTCATGAATCTGCATACTCCCGTTTTAATTTTTCTTCTTCAGTAACAGAAATAAGTTACCTTTCTTATAATATTCTGGTTTCTGAGACACAATTGCACAACCTAATGAAGAAAATTATTTACCAACATCCACATACCTGATTTCACAGTTCCTGTCAGGACCCACCAGTTTATAAAACTCATCAAAAGATGCAAGGTCAGCATCTGTGAGTAGAGGGGAACCAGAGGAATCTGGTCTTTTAAGGTCCTGTCGCACGCCGTCCTCCCCTAGCTGGTCCAACAAATACTGAAGCTCCAAAATCGTCTTCAACCGCCGCTGTTCCATTTCCTCCCGCTGAAGCTGCTCTCGCCGTGCAGATTTTTTCACTGCCTTTTGGACCTAAACATGCACAGAGACGTTTTGGTGCATTTTATGTTACAAGAAAATTGTAAAAGGAAAAACTACGGCTAGTATAGGAGCCATCACGCAGAAAGTTTGAGCCAACAGCAGACATTCTTTTCTCTCTTCAAGGTTTAAAAAAGTAGTAGTTTTATGAAACAGCTTCATAATGTTACCTTGGAGACGTCTGACAGAATCAAACTCCTTTAAAATAAACAATTATTGAGGTCTGGTCAAACTTTCCAGAAAAGGTCTGACTAACCTCTTGGCCCAAAGCCAGGAAGCTCTTCTGCAGTTCCCGAGCAAAATCAAGGTTATTGATGATCTCTTGATACTTTGACAAGGCTTCCTTTGGAAACATCCAGGAAACAAAATTCCAAATTGTTACATTGCTTGCATTAATACAATGCTGCATATGAAGTAGCTGCCAGTTTCCCATCTCACCAGTTGATCCTGATTCAGTCTTTCTCCCTTATTCTTTCTGGCCTGATAGTCATCCAGTTTGGACTGAAAAAAAAAATATTGCAATCATTAAATAAAAATGTCAAAATAAAATCCAAAGCATGGATTCAAAAGTGTAAATAGAAGAACTGGTCTTCTTGTTCATTTAAAAACATTTCATTGTTATTTTTTTTTAGTTTTATAAAATAGCATTGCTTTTTTTCTTGCCATAAAAACAACTTTAGATAAATACAGTTTACAACATTCTTTCTGAAATTTAATCATAAAAATATTCATCCACTTAATGATCTCAAGCAGTAACTTGTGACATCTAGTGAAACACACACACACGCACGCGCGCACACACACACACACAAATCTGTGCCAAAACAGAAAAAGATTCAAAAACCTCGATGTAAACATTTTGCTCATGTACCTTTTTCTTTTCCATATTCCGGACCTTTTTGTCGATAACACCAAGAAACTGCTTCATGGTCTCAGAATGACTTCCATTTCCCAAGTCTGGAATGACACACTGGACAGCATTGTTGCCAACCGCTGCTGAAGGCATCTTAAGGGAAAAATTAAACCGAAAAACAAAATCGGGGAAGGTGTTATATAATGTCTCTACTGCTGTGGTATTTATGGCTTTTAATGTCTCCATAATATGAATGACTTAAGACTTATAGTTCTCAAAACATTGATCAACCATTTAATGAATATGAGCAATTGTGTTAAAGTGCATTAGTCAGTGTTATGTCACTGTACCAAACATTGCATACATCTTCATGAAGATTAAAGTACCTTTAGAAAACATTTTTGTTGGAAGTTAATTAGCATTTGAATTTTTCCTAATGCAGCTACTGTTGTCTGAAACGATTTCCATGTGGCTCCATGTTTCCAGAATAACACTAGAGATTTTTAATGTAGATGTCAGAATTATCAACTCTCACCAACTGACAGTCTTATTACTGGTTGCTGTTTAGAAGATATTAAATAATAATGTTAACATTTTCTACCCTGCTAATGAAATGTCTGGGTACGATTGCTGAACAGTCTTTGAAGATGCACAATATAAATCAACCAGATAGTTTGTTAGTTAATGAGTTCAAGCACCTATAATGCAGAAATCAACTAATTTGTTACATGTGGACATGCTTAATTAGGCTAAGAAAGGTCTAGGTTTATAAAAATGTGGGATCATATTTTTATATTAATTTCAAAGACGGACATAAGTTACCTCAGAATCTGGTTTTTAAATGCTGTAACTGATTTATTTTAACCTACATAAATGATCTTGGTATAATTGAAACTGCATTTTATTTGGCCTTTAAATAAAAGTGTTTTGATATGCACCAACGTTGAAATAAAATACATAACCGCTGTAATGGTATGTGTAGCTTTCTGTAAGGGTGAAATGTGGTTCGTATCTGTAGACTTTATTTCCTCAGGAAGTCACTGCAGACTGATGTTAGCTCAACCTGCTGCAGGGCTGACTGACACTCGAGTAGTGTTACTGAGTCATTTTCCAAACAGATTAGCTTAATTTAACTTTCATAGCAATTATTAATGTCTAGAGATAATCTGGAATAACGGGGGGGGGGCTTTTACATGTCTAATCTCAAAATAAGAACATTTTACCTGGACCTAAACCCATCTATAGTATGTCCTACGCGAGGAAAGCAGCAGTTGAAGCCGTTATTCTCAGAATGCTACGGCGATTTTTTTCTCAAATCTGGTTCTATAAGAGCACATGAAAACAGAAGGGGGAAAAAAACGAGCAACAAAATTAAAATGTAGGCCTGCGATTTAAAGTTGTGTTCTTCAACTTAACTTGTAAACATTTTACAGACAGATCCAAACAGCGTTTTATTAGGATGTTACAAATGCTAAGTCCACAGTTTTAATTTGAAAATACGGACTTTCTGGTTCTGAGACAGCGTCGTCTAAATCAGTTTAACCTAGCTTCGACCATGGTCCCATTGTTAGCCTATACTAGCATGTTCCTTAACGATATGCAGGCAAAGCCCGAAGCCCAGCTAATGTCATTTAAAACTGCCTTTTACGCGAATTATAAAGTGTTTGAGTGGTTCTTGTGAAGAAAATTGTTCCCCCATGGCGTTAAGTTTTACCCATGAAAACAAAGACCCTGTCGGGACGCAGCGACCCACTCGGATTTTTTTTGCAGCCGTCTCGAGTAAAACATGACAAAAGACTTATTTCTCGAAATTCAGAAGAAATAGCTACTTGATGTAAATAGCAACCATTCCATACCTTTATTCTCTTTGTCTTCAAAGAGATTTTTCTTTGCCGGGGTTTGCGTTAACAGCGAAACGATCAGTGCAGTCCGTGTCTTTTTTTTTTTTTTTTTCTTTTTTTTTTTTTTTACTTTAAGTGGAGCTTTTCTAGAAGGATGCTCAGGCTCAAACCGGCTGACGCTAGCTAGCTCCTAAGCTAACAAGGACCCCCGTGCTAACGTTATCTTCCTCTGATGAAGAACAACGCAAGACAAAAATATGCTACTGCCCCCTAGAGATGATACTTAGAATTGCTTCTAGAGTGAAGATAAATTTCTCTGTTAATGTATAGTTGAAGTCTGCTTAAATTTTTTGATTAAAAGTAATTTGTAAGAGAACCAAAAAAAAGAAAATTTATATTGAGAGTTCATATTTTCTTAATCTTTAAAACCTATCTTCTATCTGAGGTATTTTAAGACTATGTGCAAAATTCAACACCATAAATGTATTTGCACACCCTAATCATTCCAATGTTAATATATATATATATATATATATATATATAATTTTTCTCCTAGCTTAAAGAGACAGTCATGATTTACAAATTGAGAATTTTACCCCAGCTGCTTCAGCTGTTTTTATATTTCTATCCGTATTTACACATGAACAAGCCTGCTTTTGCACTGTTGATTTATTTAATATATGTTATGTTTCATTTTAGAGAACATGCTTTTAGATTTGCTCAGGAGCTCTAGCATGTTTGTAAAAATCTACCTTAAATTTGACAGACATGCATGTTCTTTGTTTTGATTCAAATGTTAGATTATATAATTATATACCTATACATGGAGGCAGTGGGTTAACATGTATGTTGTCATTCATAAAGAAATAAACCAAATAAAGACAGACAGAACAAACTGTGCTCTGGTCCTAGATCTGAATTATTTCACTAAGAAGAACACCTGCTGAAATTTGACCACCATTAAAAAAATAAAAAATAAATATACTGTGAACTGATGAATGAATGTAACGTCAAGAACCACACTGTGGCAATTACAAAGGTTGGACAGCAGAGGGCGCATGTGTCTTGGACAACTGGGGGGTTTTCAACTTCAAATTTGATGAAAATCTTGAACAAGATCCTGCAAACAACTTTTGCGACGTTCTTCTATTTGTTTTTGTCTTTTTTTCTCTGTTGTGCGGGAATAGCAAAAGACATACTGGCAAAAAGAAAGAGGTCTTACTAAAGCCACTCAAACATGGGTATATAATAACAGATTAGTTATTTTAAGTTATTTTAAAATATGTGATCAATGACCTTACCAATTAAATCTAATCCTAATAAAAAAAATAATGTTTCTTTGTTCAAATTACTATGAAATGTTAAGTAATAAAATGTATAGAGATCTGTTCAGGTCAGTCTTTGAGTTGTAGGAAACAAATTAGATTTCCAAAAATTTAAACACTTCCAAAAATAACAGCCCATTATGGCAGGACTACCAAATATTCTCACAGCATGATTTTCTCCCTTCTCTCCCTGTCCTGTCCAAGTCTTTCTAAAACCGTCGAGGTAAGGACAAACGGATCCTTGGCTTCTGTGTCTGATGTGGGCTGCTGAGTAATGGCCGTACATCCTTCAGTGTGCCTCTCCTGCTCCACATCTGACTGGATTAAATCTGTGTAGAGGATTTATTGGCTGAAAAACCACCGGAGCCCCACAAACACTTTGGCCCCACACCACTTGTAGTGCAATCCAGGCAAGCGCATGGATTTATCTGCATTTCTTCTGGCTCCTCTGGGTCTTTTTTCCTCACTCCCTTTTCAGATGGTTTTCAAAGAGGTTTAAAAGAAAACAACAGATTTTTTATTTTTCCACTCAGCTTTTCTTCTCTTAGTTGGGCAGCATGAATAATTCATGACCCACATGTGTTAGAGACAGACAGCAAGCATCTTCACTTAATTGCAACTATTATCGCCACTGAAGCAGGAGAATTTGTATTCTCCATCATGCAACAGTGATTAACTTGGGGTCGAACTTGGAGTGTGGTTCAGAGGTAAATGTTGCACCAAAGGCCCAGCTCTAAGATCATGTCAGTGGATGCATATGGCAAAGCCACAGAGGAAAACATTGAATCTTTTTGCAAATCTTCTTCTATGAGATGTTGTGGCTTAGAATGTTGCCTTTTTAAAGCTTAAAGCAGTAACTCAAAAGGCAGGAGGAGAAAAATCCTTTTGGCAATGACCGTCATCATTCAGATGTAAATAGATATCAACATTCTACCATTCTTTAGGTTATTTTGGTTATTGGGCATACTTCAAAAATTGAAAGGTATTTGCATGCAAAAATTATAGATCTTTAAATGCTTGGAAATTTTACAATTTTTAAAAAGCATCAAAAATTAAAAAATTTCCATCAATCACTAATTTTCTCTCAGAACCAAACATGCCCAGACCTGTTTAATGTGGAACACGTTAATGCGCACATCTTACAACATGTGACTCATTCAGGTGCTCAGCAGGTGACATAGATTAAGGTGCTCCTTTGTCCTGCAAGCATTCCAGTTTTCCAACATAAGGAACTGTGCTTCTGTGTGTATGTCCTTTTCTGCGCACAATATCCCTTCAAATAAATAAACAGAAATATATACATTATAAATGTAAATTTATGTTAGCATTCAGGAAGCGACCATATGTTGGTCGTTTAGTACTTATCTAAGACAAGTGCAAAGATTTTTACTGGCGTCAGATATTCACAAAAGTCTGTTTGTTTCCAGTTTTTCTGTGAAATGCAAAAAGTGTCTCTGTGTGCAGCCACACGTGTACCAGGTTTCCTCTTCTTTGCACGCTTGGGTTTCCATTCAGGCCTCATTTTGCATCCGAAAGTCACACGAGTTATTTAATTTGTTTTATTTCATATCTAAAAAATTCAACTTGCAATTTTTGCAGCTGTTATATAAATTGAAACAATAAAAAAATGATGGGGCATCCTTCAGCTTAGCAAATGTGCTTTAGTCTTTTTAAAATTTGGTTAAATTAATGTTGATGAAACCTAATAATAGTTTAAAGGTCAGCTTGATAATTTATATTGAATAGTCAGTTTTAAGGTAGAAATGATCAGCATGATGCAATCACTCCATGGAACTTGAAAAAGTAACACTTAATTTCTCCAACCTGCACATAAATATTCTGTTCTTTAATTTCACCTCATTCTATGTGTTACATATATATCTTTAAAGGTGTGTGAAAAATTGCTGTGTTATTTTAATGAAGATCATTAATAAAGTCTGTTTGTTTCCAGTTTTTCTGTGAAATGCAAAAAGTGCCGCAAGAAGTGCATGTTCTCTGATGTTTCCTGTTTTGGAGAGTGACTAAGAGAATTGGACCTCTGTGTCTTAATAATACTCCAGAATAAAGTAAGTAATAAAAAACTAAGATTAATAAGCAAAAAAAGTTTTTTACAAGACTACATTAATTTGCGGCTCTAAATTTAGCTGTAAACTAGTCTTAGTAGGTTTTTATACATCTTAACATGCTGCATATTTAACTACCCAAATTGCAGTCACCTCATTCCTTCTGAAAAATGCCTAATCTATCAAAACCAGGTTCTTATTCAAGAAAGTATTTGAAACCCTCCATTAAATGTCCAGACCCATATTTTACTGAAATTGCGAACTTCTCCTTTAATTATTTACTAATTGCTGTTAGCAAATTATAAAAGAACCACAGTGTAAATGGAGAAGAACTATAATTTCAGTCTTCATTTTGTATTGCATGTGAAGTGCTAGGAAATCAGTCACATGGGGTTGGTGTGCTCAGTGACAAAAGCTGATCTTATCCACCGCCATACAACTCAAGCAGACCTGACGTTTGTGTCCTACAGAGTCTGGCCCAGAGGGTGTCTTTGGGAGCAAGCTCCAGGTTAAAACACCAGCTGAGGATTCTCTCAGGATCTAACTTTGGAATAACATCTGTCAATCACAGACAAAGTTTGCGTAGCTCCTCAGTTCCAGATGCTTAATCAGCAGAGATACTCAGAAAGTCCCTGATTAACACTTTAAACAGGAGCGGTGAAGGCATTTTTCTTTATTCTTGGACCGTGCTGACACCTACAAGCGAATGCTAAAGTCTAATGATGTATTTCACACTTCGCATTCAGTTTCATACTTTTTAACTTGTTCGACAGAGCAAAGGAACATTTAGAACATACTGACACGCATAAGCAAATAGACAAGTAGAAACAATAGCTTTTACTTGTTCAGATTTCTCTGTTCTTTACTACAAGAAAAAAGATGAGGTAATCTGACAGACACGGATTTGTTTTTTTTCTGCAAAAACTCAACCCCATAGTCCACTTTGGTGTATGTTGTTTACTCTTTGTTGATACTGAGATAAACATCTAAATCTAAACTCTGTGACCACGAACCACAGTGTAGGTCTGTTTATCTAAAAGTTAGAAGAGAATCCTGGACTTGGAATTTAGGGTGAAATATTTCTGAAAAACAAACAAAACAAAAGGTCACATTTCATCGAAGTGAGGGGAAACTGGAAACACATTTGGATTCAGCCCGACCGTGAAGATGGTGTCAGATGCCACCTGTGAATGACCACACAAATTGTCTGATGTTGTTGAATGTTTTGCAAAATTTGGTTGGTTTTAAACCCGTTTTGTAAATTTAATAAAATCCTTCATTCTGATTTTATCCAAATGAAAGTTAAATCTTCAAAGAAACCAATCTCTGCATCTTTTCAGCCTTTGTAAAGCATGAAAGGGAATTGGCATGAGCAGAACTCGTGCCGAAAAGGCCCCAAAAGCAAACTTGAAAGTAGTCTGATTTTCTAAATAGAAATATAATATGCAAGCTTCATGTGCCAACTCAGAGCTTAAGCAAACAAGCGCAGACCTGGACAATGACAAAGACATGACTATTTTAAGTGAGTACGCCTTACTCATATATGCATGAAGGTTTCCGATAAGTGCTCAAAGTACATCAGGACACACACAGGCGGCCCACTTCTGGTTTGGATCCTCCACAGAAGTCTCTGTCATGACTGCCCAGTATCCCAGAATGCCCTGTCCAAAACGAAAAAGTATCTGGACCCTGTCAGTGCTTCCCTGCAGACCATAATTACTCAGAATGGCTTAATTAAATCAGCTTTGATTGCTATTTCAAGTGATGAGAATAACATGAACTTATGTATTTGTTATTCCCACCCATCTCATGTTGTGTGCAGCTCATTGTTGCTCTGTGTCTGTGACGTCTGGAGTCGCTGACCAAGTGGGCGTTGTGGTGTTGTTGAGCCGCTGACGTGGCAGGTGCTCTGCTGATGATCTCGGGTCAGGCTCTAGATTGAGCCTGAAGAGCTCTGAGAGGAAGGCAGACTTTTGACATTGTGCATTGGGCATCTGTCAGAATATATGGATTTATGCAGGGTAACCAACTTCCAAATGTATCTCGTGCAAATACTCACTGGCACGCAAAGAGTGATTCTGCCTAGAGAAGAGCAGCAGATCACCAAGAAACGAGGAAAGTATCAAGGACCGAGTCCAATCATCCACATCTTTACTGCATGTCTTTATTTTTTCTAAAGGGTATTGATATTTCAGTGCGTGATAGAGGAAACGGCACACACTTGACACTTTTATGGATATGTTTTTAACCTTAGTGGTATTGTTGTTGAAACACAAATCCTTTTTTTCTGGTTCTTGTCCAAAATGACTTACCTAGAATAAATGGAGAAAGAACAATGTGTAATGTTGGCCTCCAAGGAAACCCAAGGCATGTGATATTACTCCACAAGTGTCAAAGTATCAGGTTAGTTACTGTGTCGGGGTAAATTCACAAGAGAAATAAAAAATGTATCTTGGCTGAATAACTTTAAAACAATGTTTTGAGTGGACTTCAGCAAAAAAAAAAAAGTAGATTAATATCTGATAAGAAACTTTACAAATGTATTCCAATGCTGATTGCTTCAAAGGGTGAAATTAGCTGAAAAACTAAAGTGAACGTGGGCTGTTTGTAAAATTGCACGGGGTTTGGATTGTGCTTTGATTGAGTGGAAAGCACCTTCTGCGTCAGACCATCTGTATGAATATAGTTGCATTACTGAAAGTAAAAATAAAACAACTGCTTTAATTCCACAGGAAATTACATATATGAAATGTTTTTGAGCCCTAAAAACATATCCTGGAAAGGGGAGTTTACAGAGAGACCGAGACAGCATCTGACTGACATCTGAGGAGCAACATGTCATTATGTAGTTAAAGCAGTAGACCAAGTGTTATTTGTGCTGGTGTGACCATGCATACATTGTGAAGGTGTATTCTGCAACATTAGGTAGAGAAAAGCTGGCCACAAAAAAGTTGAGTGTGGTCACTTTCCATTCTTCAGTCGTTAAATTAATTTCAAGTCTGGGTAGATAAAAAACTAAAAAGACTTTAAAATCTTCCTTCAAAAATCTTCTGTCATATTCACAAAATAATTTAAAATGCAAGACCACATCTAGCTCTCAGCTACATTGTAGCAAGGTACTCTTCAGTTTGCTTCAACTCTCTTCTTAAAAATGTCCAAACTCTGCTTTTGTACAGCTGAAATTGAGACATTGACCAAAAAAGCCTATGAATATAAACATAAAAATATAAATAAATAAATTAATTAATAATAATAATAATAATAATAATAATAATAATAATAATAATAATAATAATTAGCAAATTAACAAACTTAACAATCTTTATGCTCATAAAAGTTGTGAACTAATTTATTTAAAGAAAAAAACATCTTACTTTTTTTTTTTTTTTTGCTTTAATGTTGATCTCAATGAGTTTTTGTGTTGCACTTGTTCACTTGCAGTAACAAGTAGCTTGGCAAGATGCGGAAATCATATGAAAACAGATCACTCCAACTATTTCCACATTTATAATGTTTGGTCCAGGATGCAATCCATTGGGTTTTTGAATGCGTGTGTCCTTTCTTTATTGACCTTGGCTCAATATGTTATTTGTTTAGTTTGCTTTGATTTATGTCAATTTCCCTAGGCTGTTAAACTTGAAATCCACAATGCTTGTCAAATGGGGTCCCTCAGGGCACTATTGTGGGTTTAGTTCTCTTAATACATATTAATAGACAACCTTTAGTGTGTGGAGACTGATATTTTAATATATGTAAATGATACATATATCATTTTTAAAGATTGTAATAACACCAAGGAATTCCTGGCATGTTGACACATGTTTCATGTTGGCATAACAGATGTTATTTACATCTGGATGCATTAAAAGCAATTGGATAGGTTGTTGAAAGAAGCAGTGCACATCTTAGTCTTGTGTATAT
>CAEFZX010004428.1:0-42292 GCA_903066825.1 Alfaro cultratus | reverse complement strand
CATAATGAATGAAGTTGAGCCAACTCATTTGATTTAACTTATAATAACCATCATATATTAAGTTGAGCCAACACGTTTGAATTACAATCAACCATAGAATAACCATAATTCAAGTTGAGCCAACACATTTGGTTTAAATTAGAACAACCATAATAAATTAAGTTGAACCAACTCATTTTATTTAAATAAGAATAACCACAATATATTAAGTTGAGCCAACACATTTGATTTAGAATCACCCATAGAATAACCATAGTAACAAGTTGAGCCAACACAATTGCTTTACATTGGAATAATCTTAATAAATTAAGTTGACCTAACACATTTGCTTTAAATAGGAGTAACACAATTACATGGTGCTGAAATAAAGCAAAGAAATCAGGTGGAAATCCTTTCCATAATTTTTTTATGTTCATCCAAAGAGTTATTTTTTTCAGTGTATCGACTCCAAATTAAAAGTCAAGTAAATATATTCCACACTAGGATTTTATGCATTTTTCATTCTATATTTCCATACAATTTAAGCAGCACCTTTCTGAGGTTGTTTGTCTTTTTTTAACTAATTTATAAAGAATTTGTATAAAAGCAAAAAGTTTACATTGAATTTATGGGAGATGTTTCTACACCAACCTGAATTCAAGTATATAACATGGAAAAACAACAAACTAAGCAAAACAGAGTGATGTACAAAGAAACGGACCCGACTAACAGACAAGGGTATAAAGAATAAGGTTTGGAAACCTGGAAAATAAACTCAAATTTAAACCTTTTTATAATTTCTCAGGAACCTTGATTTCACTTTTAACTTTTAACATCAACTTTTCAAGATGATGCTAAATCTTCTGCTTTTCAATTCCTAAAGCCCAGAATAAAAATATTGTCTTTAACATCTTCTCCATCAGCCTCCCTTATGGGATTTTAATCAGCCACTATCAGTGTAAAGTTTGAAATGCTTCCTGCTTTTGAACTCCAGCCTAACGTCTTGTTTACTGTGGATTCATGTCAAACAAAGAAGAAAATGATGATCTCAAAACGTTTTCACAAGAAACTAAATCACTGCCATTCCACTGCTATTCTCAAGAAGTGAACAAAAGTGTCAGTAACATGGCAGTTGTAATCTAATTTTGAGTTAAATGAAACTGACACAAAGCACAGTCGGCTTAATATCTGACCAAAGTCCTGATTAGAAACCAGGTTTAATTTCACCTTGCAGCCAGTCCCTGAAGTAGTGGAGCCACATGCGGGGAAGCTGGCCGTTGTCCTCCTTCAACACGTAGCGAACGGTATGGAACCTCTGGTGGAGCTGGTGCAAGAGCAGCTGGCTATGGGCGTACTCGGCCCGCTGCGTCACCACGTACATGTTGTAGAATGAGAAGAACTTGAACTGAGCGCCGATGAAGTCGTACTCGCTGGTCTCTCTGGGCACGATGTCCGTCAGTTCCAAGCCGTCACGCACCTGGGTGGTCCCATATAGGCTGATTCCCAGCAGGCCCAGGAATAGCATAATCACGACCACCTGGAATCAGAGGGATGGACACAAGGATGGATTGGTCAAATGTTTGCATCTTGTGTCTTATGAGCCAAAGAGGAGTAGAAGTATTAAAGGTTGATGCTTGATCTTAGAAGTATCTAAAAACCTGTGTTTTAATCAACAACTTTTTGGTCATAGCAAGCCAAAATATAGTTCTTTGTAAAACTATCCACATTCTGCCATGTTAGAACCACATCCTTCAAAGTATTTTACAGATGTACTACACAATAGATCAGTGTAAAGTAGTGCATAATTCAGAAGAAGAACTAACAAAATGCATGGTTCTCACATTTGTTTTAAAAATAATATTCAGCGCATTTGTATTCAGCCCCCTTTAGTCTGATAAAGCACCTTCAAAAGTTAACCAGTCCACCAGAGTGTAATGTCATAAAGCATCGTAAAGACAAACACAGCTGACAGGCCACGGCATAGCGGAGTAATGTTTAAAAAAAAAAACTCTGTAGGGAACATACAGATTCATTTGGAGGAATGTTCTATTGGTCTACGTACATATGTGGCAGAAACCTAACACTGAACAACATCCTGAATACAACATCACAACTGTGAACATGGTGGTGGAAGCATCATTTTCAGGGAAGCTTTTCAGAGTAAAAAAAAAGACCCAAACAAACTCCAGCCCAAAAGCTAATTGAAAATCTGTGCCAAGAAGTGAGAGCCAGTGTTCACAGGACCTCTGAGACCCATCGGCTCAGCTTGAATTGTTTTGAAAAGAACAGGTTGTAATTTCAGTACGGACTGAATACAAATACATATCACAATTTTGGGATTTTTACTTGTCAAACACTTGGAAAAATATGTATCTGTTTACTTCTTCTTCATGTGGACATATAATGTTTTGTTGATCAATCACATAAAATCCCTCCATAATGTGTGCGAGAATACTTCTGCAGTTTATAGTATGTTGTGAAACACTTCGTCAAGTAAAGGCCACAAGATGTACTTTAGCTGAGAAGAGTGGTCACCCAGACTGAGGTCAGAGTGTGTTGAATGTGTATGACTCACAAAGGACATGACCACAACCGCCACCCCAGATTTCATCCTCCTCAATTCACTCTGACTAACCCTCCCATTCAAATTAGCACCCCAGTGACTCAGTCAAAAACAAACAAACAAAATAAAAAACACACCACTGCCCCACACAGACACATTAATTCTCTCTGTATTTTCATTTTCTAAAAAACATATGTATTAAGGAGCTAAACTGACCTTGGTGGTGGGTCGCAGAAGGAACGGCGCATAGTGCTTCTCAGCAAAAGAGGCCAAGGTCCAGCGGGAGCAGGAGGGCTCGAGGCAGTGCAGACCCATTGAGGTCTCTCCGATCTGAGACAGCAGGTCCCGCGTGGAGCTGTTGTTCTCTGGGCTTTGGCTGTTCGTAGAGGCTGAGTCACCCTGAGGAACGGTGCAGGCGCCGGATGTGGGCGCTGGGCAGTGATGAGCGAAGGCAGCAGAGCCTGAGGAGCCCCCATTACCTCTGCTCCCACCTTGGTTGTTGCTGAGGTTGCTGCCTCGACTGTTCATGCTGCTTCTGCTGACGTTGTTGTTGTTGTTGTAGTAGTCACCGCTATGGTTGCCCCTCGTCTGAACAGGGTTGATCGGCTGCACTGAGATCTGCGACCGGGGCTCGGCCGTGGTGTAGAAGGCCTGCGTGCGGGGGTCGTATTCTGTCCTGAGCTGCACTGTGGACTGCATGGTGATCTGGGTTTGCTGGGCGAAGCTGTGGCTGCTGTAGCTCGGTGGAGGCGTGTGATAGGAAGGAGGAGACGTGCGATACGACGGCGGAGGGCTGTAGTGTCCTGCGTCTGCTCCGTCCAAGTACGCCTGAGGCTCGATTTGAATCACTCGATTGGCACATGGGCTGTTGAGGTAGACAAAGAAGAAGAAAAATATGAAGCCATGAACAGCTGTGAGATAAAAAATACATATATTAAAAGAACTTCATGGGGAAGTGAAACGCACTGCTAGAACCTTCAGTTTTGAAAAATAGAGCACAGCATTACATCTGTTAGAAATATTGTTCAGCCTTTTGGCATTTTGGATCTTCCTCTGCCAACAGCAAGAAATATAGCTGTAACAATGGAATTTAATAGCACAAGTACACATCTGCACTAACGCTGCGCCAACCAGCATGCCCAGGCTGGCAGGAAGACCGGTAGAGTCTAATAAAGACAGTGACAGATAAACACACAGCGAAACAACCGAGCAGCCAGACAGACACAGACAACTTTAGCTCTAATTAGGTTCTGATTCAGACGGATTATTGAATGGATAACTGGGAGATAATGTTGTCCTGAAGCTATTTCTAAGACGATAAAAGCACAGAGAAAAAAAAATCGTGAAAGGAAATAACAGGAAAGCAATCACTCAGAAATGAAAGAACTGATCTCACCTGTAGAAGCAGCAGAAGATGTCAAAGCGCCTTTCTTCTCGTCTGTAGAGATCCATGCTGAGGATGGCAGGAAAGATGAGCAGCACCATGGCGAAGTTAAACACCACTACCACCGCAGCCTGCAAGACACAGAGAGGGGTCAATTTTATTCCCAAAGAGCTGGTAGAGTAACGGAGATACACAATGAAATGCAAAAATACATATGTTTGAAAAAGTATTCTTATCCTGTAAACCTTTAAACATTTGTATTTGCGCTTATTTATTCTAGAACTGCTAAATAATAATAAAGGGGGATCAAATGCCTTCAGAAACCCCTTATGAATCAGAGATGCTCACAAGTGGATTTCAAAGTCAATTCACAAGAGTTTCAAGACTGAAGTAGATATTTTCTAATCTACTGCTAACTGTTCAGTAGTGCCTCTATCACTGTATTCTTGTAGGTTCTGAGGTTAAATCCTGTACCGTTTTGCCACATGAGCATTTGACAATTATCTTTATGTCAGGTAACCTTTATTCAACACGCAAAAAACTTTTCAACCTCAGTTTATTCACTCAATTTAACAAGTTCTATAATCAGCTTACAAACACATTGTCTTGCCACACTTAACACAAATCATAACTGAAAGATAGCATTGAGTGAATCAGATCTCTGAAGAAGCTATTAAAAGCTTATAGAGAGAGCTGGGAACAAGCAATTTCATACATTAATTATAAAATTGATTAAGATTAACAGAGCAATGTTGTGCTTTTCCAGGCACATACAGTAGTGGCATTTTATAGCATAACCAAAAATTATGTTCAGAACAATAATAGAAATCGACAAACACCTATGGTTTTTATTTTATCTTTGCAATGATGTAGTTAATACATATCCAAGTTTGAGTTCATGAAATGATAGTGAGTTACATGCAGGGAAACATTGTAAGAAAACCTGTTAGAGGCTGTAAGAGATTTGATTCTGCAACCAAGGATCACCTTTCAGCAAGACAATACTAAATATGTAACCAGAGCTACAACAGAATGGTGTAGAATAAAGTTTATTTATGCTAAAATAGCCATGTCAAAGTTCTAGAGTACTTAAAAATTTGCGTCAATGGTTGTAAGTTTTATTTATATTCTTTCTTCTTGACAATTATGGCAAATTTTATGTTGGTCTATCATGTAAAATTTTTGTGAAGTACATAGAGATCTGTGGCTTTAGCAAGATAAAATGTGAAAAAGGGATGTGAATACTTTACCAAAACACTAAGTATTTATTCCAAAGAATCTAACTTTTACAATCCAACACATAAAGTCCAAAACTGTAAAAACAACTATGAAGATGAATGGCCAGGAAAAAAAAAAAAAAAAACGAAGACCGGCGTGGCTTTCAAACAGATAAAAATAAAATTTGCAAACGTAAAAGGGAAAAACTGCCTTTCAACACATTTTTAGTCTCTTTCAAGACTGAAACAGAGACTGTGCAGGGAGAAACAAAAAGGGGGAAAAAGGCAAGGCATGTGTGTATGTGTAAAAGAAGCCAGTACAATGTTGTGGTTAAGTATTTGAAGGTGGTGCACTGGAGCAGAGGCTGGGGGTTGGGTCCCTGCCCAGAACACAATCTGGATATTGCGTAGTTGCCAGACCACTACACACACACACACAAACACACACGCACAAACGCACACAATCGCATGTGTGTGCCAGACCACCCAAGAAGCCAGAGGCCCGCAGGCTCTGAGGTGATGAGCAGGCACTGCGGCTGCACAGACAACACTCACACAAAAATGCACATAAACACACACGTATCATGAGCAGCGAAACTGTACAGCCTCCCACTTAAACCACGCCTTAACACCAACCAGACACACACATTAAAACACACTTTCTTACTGGGTCAATGGGAGTGAAACCATGTCATAGTTTGTGTTGTGGATTTTAATCGATCCTGAAGGGAGGAAGTGAAGTAAGGAGAGGATACATGATAAGTCAATCAACCACAGGAAGCATTTAATGCTGATAAAGAGGCACGGGTAAAGAAAAACACATCTTTGCCAGTAAAAATCAAGAACTTTCATCTTCTTTCCATGAAGTTTGTCCTCTACTATACACAAAACCACAAGTATAAAGTATGCATGGCATGCGAATGTGTGTGTGTGGTACATAAGCGTACAAAATGAGGCGGCATGGATTAGACCCACGGGGTAAATGGATCATGTTTGACAGACTTGCTGTACTAAAGCCATCTATCCACACATGCTAATATCATACTCAACGTGGCGACATCTTACCTCACTCGGCTGAGTGTATACGTGTGTGAGAAATGGAGTTTGAGCCCGAGAGGAAGAGAGCTGAGAAAGACGATCACTTTGGTCAACTTCAGCAGTAAAATCTGTCACTTACGTAACTGGGAATAATTGAGCACATATGTATTTTTTTCCTTCCCCTGTCTCAAAAAGAATTTTAGTTTGAATGTTAGATTGTAGTCAAAGGACATACATGTTTTTTTCCTCTATGTAAAAGAAACAAAACAAAAATTAACCTTGTTGGATTTCTACTAAGTTTTTAAAGGATTTCCAACTGCACAATTCCATTTTTTGTTTTGAATGAAAACTCCGCCTAAATTAAATTTAACAATAAAGCTAAACCCCACTGAAAGCCCAGACATCCCGAGCCGTTTCTGGTTCTCCTTACAAGGTCTCACCCCAAAACCAACATCTTGTTTTTTGGTAAATTTGTACAGGCTGACAAGGTGCTTCAAGAGAAGTCAAAGATCTTAGAAACTATTTGTTATTTTCTACAATATGTCTGCACTTCATTCAGGCTGCAAGAGAGCAAAGCTTTCAGCAGATAATAGGAAATCTGACCACTTTGCAGTAAACTTGCGCTATTTCATCTGTTTGAACGAGAGAAAAAAAAGGCAAAACAACTGGCAGAACAGAAGGCAACTTTAGGGTCATAAGACAGATGTCATGTACAGGCACATATTTTTTCAGGTTAGAAACTCTTAGTATTGTGTATGTTTCTTTATTCTGCCAAAATCCTTTGATTAAAAATGATTTGAAAATGGTGGAGCTATATTTCTTATTCATTTTGAACAACAAAGTTATTGTAACTGCAACTAGATAGTACATTGCGATTTTTCACCTTGATCAGAAATATTGCCACAATGCCAAATAGGACGATTTTGTGCAACAAGATCTGGTTGCAACAAAAAAGTACAATATTCCTATGCCAAAAGTTAATAAATGTCCTAGTTTTTGCAAAGTACTGTAACATCACACACACCCATCACATTGACACTACTGGCTCATAGCCAGTATTATACTACTGACCAAACAACAAGCTGCTACCTGTTTTTAAAACATGTTTCAATTATTCTCACTCTACTACTGGGAAGATTATACCTTTCAAAAAGCAATCATCAATAGTTTCATCTCTTTTTCCCTTTGTATAACCATGACTGGGAGCATTCACAAGTCTGTGATTATTGGAGGCATTTTGTCAGACACTGCTCTGGTGACGTCTATAATTACTGACAGATGTTAGAGAAGTCAGAGCTCCCCGCTGGTTCTCTCAGTGTTAGTGTGGGAACACACACACTTATACACGCACACTTACACCAGACAGTCTGTTGCTTTTCAAACCTCCCACACAGACAATACGAGCCTCTGCTCAGCTCAACCAAACCAAAGCGAGGCGATCCAAGAACACCCATTCGCACATGCAATCAGATTCAGTTACACGGACCTCGGCCGCAATCTGGACAGAGACCGGGACCACCGCTTGACAGCCTCAAAGAAAGTAGGGAGAAGAGCGGGTGGATTTAAGTGGAAAATACATAACTGCCTTCAGTTTGATGAATGAAATCAATAAAGCGACAATCTGGAGGCAGTGACTGCTGTAGCATGAATTTTGGTTGCAGAGATCTCACACACAGATTTTCACACTTGAGGCTTTGAGCATACCTGCAAAGAAAAAGCTCGAAGTGCTGGGATGGGGATGAGGGCTGCCATGAAGAAGGCCGTGACGTTGCTGATGGAGGTGAGAGCCACGCTGGCCCCAGTCCTCTTCAGACACTCCCCAGTGCGGTCCTGACGGAGACAGAAACAGCAAAGCAAATGGAGGGAAAAGCTATTAAACTTCTGATCAGCTCTCAGCCAGAAGCAGATGTGTAATGCAGCGGATTATGAACAATTATTTTAAAACCAGCATGGCTGAAAGTGATTGGGAAGCTTTTTGAAGCCTTGAAGTGCTTGGAAAACACTCCCAGGCCTGTCTGCCTCACTTTAAGGTGCAAAAGGAAAATCTTCACTTCTCGCAGAAAACACACACAAAACAAAGAGTAATACAGCCCTGTATGTTTTTTTTCTGTAACTGCGTGATGATATGGGGACGTGAGGGACCACACACGGAGCATCTGCAGGCGTGTCCGTCCTTGTGTGTGTGTGTTTATGTGTGTCAGACAGAGATCAAGTTCAGCTCTGTTTAGTTTTCATCTCAGTCACACAAAGGAAGCTAGAGGGGGGAGGAGGGAGTGGAGAGCTGGAAGGGGAGGAAAGCAGTGGAAAACAAAAACAAGCAAATACATGTCTGGAGATGAAATGTTCAAAATCCAAACAATTACGTCCCATGTGAAGATGAAGAGATATACGCTGCGTGTTACAATCTGCGTTTGAAATCACTATAAGCATACAAAGTACTTTTCGTATGGAAAGAAAAACACACAATTTGTGTATGCTTACACTAAAATGATAACACAAGAGCTTAAATTGTGGCAAAGGAACACAGACATCAAAAAAAGAGTAGAGATTGCTTGACAAGCAGTGAGAAAAATCATACTTCTAATACGGAGCATTGCTTAGATAAGTGGGCTAAGTGTGTGGCACATGAGCTGTGCGATGTTACTTCACAGGCACAGACAGGCTTTCACACATTCCTCCGAGGTGGAGATAAGACATGAAAGGAGCTGGACCAGCGTAACTCTGGTTCAAATGGTGTTTGCCTCAAATGGTGAGGCAAACACCATTTGAGGTGTTTGCCTCACCTCAAATGGTATCCTCTTGTTCTGTCCGGTCTCACTGAAGGCATGGGCGAGAAGGAAGACATCATCCACTCCAACTCCCAGAGCCAGGAAGGGAAGAACCTGCAAACAGCAACCAACAAATATGAACTGCTGAGAATCTATTTAAGCTTTTAGGTAACAAGACAGGTGATGATATTGAAAAGTTAGTCCTTAAAGACTTGAGATTTAAACCAGATTTTATTTTACCTGTTAGAAATACTAAATCTACTAAACATTTATTCAGTTACTTGAAAAAGCTGTCAGAATACGATTGTTCAGGAGGGATTGCTGCAAAATGAACAACTCGAGCAAACCACTGTCATTCTTTAGAATTAGATTACTTTCACCAGTTGGTATTATAAAGGGAATTTAGCTCAATTACAGTATAACTATGATCAAACTGGAATACACATAACTGAATGCAAATCTGTCTATATGCTTGAGTTGGATTATTTGATTCACTTGTATATATTTCTGGGTATGCACTGGACTTGCTTGTTAAGTGCGTTGTTAGAGTATTTATTGTGAATTGGAGATGTATTGAATTGAATTGAATTGAATTGAATACAAAAGGCATAACAGGACAATGGTGGAGACAGAAATAGGAGTTCGTCCCACAATCAGCAATCAGTTTTTGACATCCTTTCACAAGCTTCACTTTATTTTTGGGGTTTGTATGGCACCTTGCTCACACGCACCTTTTCAGGTGTGCCCACAGTATAATGGGACTAAGATCAGGAATTAGTGATGGCCAATGACTTTGCTGTTTTTAAGACCCTATATAAGTAATAACTGACTGTCTGTTTGTGCACTTGAAATACCAATTTATTGGTGTTTGCAAGCTTACAGGTTTTTCCTTTTCTTCCATGGTAACAAGGATTGAACCAGGTCCTCTTTCTGTTTTTTCCAATTAATAAAACCTTGACCCAACTAACTGATGGATGAGAGGAAGCTGCCCGCCGTCAAGCGCTTGAGGTACCTGAGTGGTGGCAGCATTGAAGGAGATTCCCAGGAGAGAACAGAGGCCCAGACCGGCTGCCACAGACAGAGTCACCAGAAGGACTCCAGCCAGCCCCACGGCACCCTGGGACTTGGCACAGTCCCACCGAAGCATGGTCAGACACGCATAGGCCAGCTGAGCACAGACGGGAAAACAATCAGTCACATTCTCCATGCTTTTATTTTTATATCTATGAGATTTATTTTAGTAAAGGATTTGCTTTTAGTTATGAATGGGCTCTCACCATCAGTAGGTATCCACTGGCCACCCGGATAACACTGATATCAGAAAAAGACTTGAGAATATCCTCCAGAGTGGTGGTGGTAAAGGACAAGACCTTTTGGGAAGAATTTGTTGCCACACTATGCAGCACTGCCTAAAGAGAAATAGATGAAAGAGAGTGATTCAGGCAGAAATTAATGCAGACATAAAATAGCTCAGGCAATAAAACTAAACAGGCAGTTTTCCATGAAAATGCAATGCAGCAAATGTGGAAAAAAGGCCTTTGGTTGCTCAAGTTAAAATTTTTGGCCTGAATGCAAGACATAATGTTTGGAAGAAAAATATACCATTCTATGCTACATTAAACAAGTGTAGCCACATGTATTACTGGCATAAATTCAGTGTATTTAATATTTAGCTAATACTTAGCGTAGTCCAAGCTTTTCTTGGCAATATGTATATTCGGTGCAGGGATATAGCAATAACAAAAAACTTGCAATATATTGTGCAGCCCTAGTTAACAGATGCTCTCCATTCAGACTTAAATTGTGCTACTTTGCAAAGAAAAATGGGGAAAAAATGTTGACTCAAGATGTGCCAAGCTGGTAGTCACATACCCAAAAGACTGAATTTGTAGTTAAAGAAGCTCTAAAAAGTAACGTCTCAATAAAAACAAAGGAAAAAAGGAAAACTGTTCATCCTTTTACATTTTCTTTATGATAATGCAGCACTTTCTCTTTTATTTTTCACACTAAGTTCTAATAACATATTTTGAGGTCTGCGGTTGGACCATAGTAAATGTTTAAAAGTTCAACATTTTTAAATACTTTTGCGAGGCACTGCAGGAGTCTGTGCAGACAGAACCATGATCCCTTCTCTCTGTGTTTTACTATCACAGACAGACAAATAGCTTCAACCTCAAATTCTAGTTACAGCTCAGTGGGGAGCAATGCTGGCTGACACACATTAGGTAACACACACTAGATCACTCACATGTGAACTTGCACATACTGAAATGCATGCATATTTTTGCAGACACGCCTAAAAATTCACACACCAAAACACACAGTGAAAATATCTGGCATCTTTTCTCTTACTCAATGATTAATTTTACAGTCAATTATTCCCTAGCTAAAAGATCAATACCACACACATGTATAGGGTCATGTGGAACAGAGAGTTGGGCCTCCCAAAACAAAGACCAGATGATGTCACACATGAGCCACCAATGGGGCCACAGCTGGGAAAGTGATTGTGTGTGAGCTCTGGATTGATGCATGTGTGTGTGTGTGTTTGCGTGAGAGTTAAGCTGAAGAAAAGAGAGATATCCAGCACTCTCTTAATGTATCCCAGACACGCATGTTCTTTTGCTCTATCGCTTCTCTCCAATGAGCAGCTAAAAGCTTCATCCCTTCTACCACACACCAACAGAGGTTTGACTATCTATCAGGGGCCTGGGCTTTAGATGAGGCCGTTCCGTGTACACCTGTATCCGGCTTGTGATTTACTGTGTGGTTGTAGAGGATTTAGGGAAGATTTCTTTTCTCTTTTCCTTTTTCCTCCCCCCATTTCTGAGCCTTTAGCCCTCACCTCAGAGTATCTCCTCTGCCAGGCTTCCAGTATAGCTGCGGCCTTTTCTTCATTCCAGTTGATGTGGGAAACCTCATCCCAGTCCCGAAAGTGCTCAAACATCTGCTTGGGGGTCATCAACTGGAACATGGTCTGTAAAGCCTGAGCACTGGAGAGAACATAGGGAAGAAGAATATTGAAAGGATCAAGGACAGGGGACAGAGTTACAGGTGCAAGGCTAAGAAAACTTCCTTACATTGAAGACATAAAAAGAAAGTACTCTGGGCACACTCTGTTTTTGGGTTTAATTTAATCAACTAATAAGTACCAATCACCAGATAGGAAGAGGAGATGTTGTATTTTGAACAACCTTTGACAAGGGATGCAGGTAGGCTTCAAAATATCACTTATTCAGGAGCATCAAACCCACCTGCCAGAAAAAAAGCAAGCTACTTCCAGCAGTACATCCACTAGAAAATACACATACAACGTGGGTTTCAGTTCTAATGGAGGAGTTCTAAAACAAAATACAGAACTCACTTTATTTTTTTAAATTATTCTTTGATTCAAAAATACAACAGGCGGATTGATGGATGGAGGAATGAACAGATGACAGAACAGACAAATTTATGGATGGGTAGATGGAAGAACTAATAGACAGATGTACAAGTGAGTGGGTGGATGATAGATACAAAGTTTTAGATAGGACTATTTAGACAATTTTTCCAGCCATTATAGACTTTAAAAGAACCCTGCTTAAATATACCTTTTTTAACCACTAAGAAAAATAATGCAGTTAGAAAGGTGACTCCTAAGGACAATCCAGCTGAAAAATATCACTAGGAACAGATCTATTTCTTATATCCCTCATCATTTCCGAGATTTTTATTTCCAAATTCTCAAAAATATTCCAAATGATAAAGATGGATTATACTTGCATAGCATTTTATCAAGTCCAGAGGTCTACAAAGCGCTTCAATTAGATTCAGTAATTCACCGATTGACTTGATGCATGGTGGCAAGTTACTCAATTGTAGCCACAGCTCCCCTCAGAGGGGAGACTACCGTGCACCAGCGCCACCTGACCCTCTGACCACCACCAGCAGGCAAGGCGGGTTAACTGTCTTGCCAGCTCTGTCTACCACTGTTGCTCCTATTTTCCTTTTATAAGGTCTAAAACATCTTGTTTTGTCCACCCCTCAAATACTGTTCTTCTTAAAACCATGAAATGAACAAATTGCTGCTATAATCAGGGATAACGCTACTAGTGCACAGTACTACTGCAGTCTCCCTCTGAAATGCCTTCTACAAGGAACCTGATTAGAAGAGCCATGATATCAAGTATAATGAATACCGCACAGCCTTAATGAGCACATTAGCAAGCCAATAAGGTAGTGTAAGTGATTAGTTATTAACAAATGAGACCTGACTAGAGAGCAACTTGTGAACAGTGCTCAAGTCAGTCCGTGTATTTTCACATTATCAAAAAGCAATGAAACAAACAGCAGACATTAGCTTGTCATTCCCTTTATGAATGTGATCTTTGTGGTATGGTGATAATCACGGTAATGGTGGCAGTTAGTAAACAAGATGTAGAAACCGAGTGCCAGCAGCAGCAGCAACACACTAACACACACACATGCATGTGCACGCACACAGTGCAGGAACACACCAGCACTGTAATGACCCAACTTTGCCAGGAAAACACAACCGCAAAAAAACAAAGAATGCAGCCAACTGTACTCTGCGAGCAGGATGTGTGTGAACGTGCATATCTACTTTTCTACGTACGTGACTGTGCTATAAACCCTCTCATTTAGCAAGTACAAAGTGTGCAAGCAAAATATGTAATAATTTTTCTAACTGCAAAATAGACCTGTTTTTATTTTCAATAACATTTGAATTTCTGTATCCATTCGGTATTCAAAAGTCATGGTTCGAACATAAAACTGTGTAAATGATGTATGCACATCACCAATTCCACAAGCTTTGACCCGGTGCTTGTGTTGGACTTAAAT
Organism: Alfaro cultratus; assembly: GCA_903066825.1. Lineage (NCBI taxonomy): Eukaryota > Metazoa > Chordata > Actinopteri > Cyprinodontiformes > Poeciliidae > Alfaro > Alfaro cultratus. The sequence continues at coordinate 28,501 of CAEFZX010004428.1, read as the reverse complement.
CTGTGTAACTTACATTGCTGTATATTTGAAGAGACTAGCTGAGCAATAGATCACTCTGTGCCCGTCTCTGTGTATATGAGAGTCAGAGGGAGGGTAGAGTCCAAGCAGTGCAGCCAGAGCTGAGGAGCAACAGCTGGAGCTCTTAGAATTTCACTGGAATCTGCTAATGACTGCAAGATTTATCGCATACAGCACACATGCACACTCAGAAAGCGTAACAGAACAAAAAACATCCAGCGTCTCCAAAATAAGCTTTGTTAGAATCCCTGTGGTGTTCTTATGAATCTGCGGATGTGTAAGCATGGGTAGGTTACCTGAGTAGGGGTCCGCTGCCGTTCTTTGTGGTGCCTCCTACAATGAGCTCCTCTTGCCAGTGCATGTACTTCCTGGACAGACCGTGGCAGCCACCACTCAAAGCCCGTGCCACGTTGAACGGCTGTTGTAATTAGAAAGCAGAAGTTGAGAAAGTATAACTCGATACTACACACTAAAGATGCATAGTAAAATCAGCTGGTAACAGGCTTTGTCTAAAATCCAAAAATACATTGTTTTTCTAATCAATGTACCCATCAGAACCCAGCAGAATGCACTAATCATCAAAAATTTTGCAGGGTTTATGTCAGTTTTAGTAAGGTACATTTGAGGTTTAAATTTAAGAGCTGCTAAAATTAAGAAAATTAACTTCTTGGACTTGTATATAACTTACTTTACAGTTTTTACAAGTTAAATGAAACTTTGCTAACTTAAATTAGTTTACTTAAATTAATATTTTGAATTCAATTAGAGTTCTAAATTGACAATTGTAGTTGGATAAAATCTGTGTAGAAAAATGCAAGCTGAAATTTACCACCAGTTTTTGATTGATGAACTTCTAATGTTGCACATGAATGCGTAACATTTTCTAGCCACAGTCTTGATGGTAGTCATGTACCAACCTTAGTTGAGTTCTTATTGGGTGCAGTATCGGGGCAGTCGGGGTCAGCAGGGTTCAGACAGGGCCTATCCATGTAGCCATGCCCAACATCCGCCTTTTCCAACATGTCCTCAAAGCTATCCACATGAATGTGTGCTCTTCGTAACTTTTCAAGAAACTCCTTGGGGTCAAAATTGGTCCATTGCATAGGGTTCTCACCTCTGAAAAGTTCAAAAGCAAATGTTAGCATCTCTTCTCCCAACCACTGTATGAAGAAAACCTTTTTTTTTGTTTAGAAAGGAAAGGGTAAGAGCTTCATTGTTTTTTTTTTAATTTTATTTTATTGCGAACTAACTATAAACTTTACAAACGCTAAAACTTTTGAGTCTAGTAAACCATTTCCGTGCTAGGTAACCATTTCCCATCGTGTAACAAGCAATTTCCTGCTCCATCCCAGATCTTGTTTCTCCATTCTCTCCTTTCCTCACACATTCCAATCTCTCTTTTTTTTGAATCTCTCATTCTGACTACATTGTACGTGCTTAACCAGGCTTGGGTTATTATTCCCAACCTCCCAACCAGAACATAGTAAAAAGCCTTATTTACTATCCTAAACAAATAGGCAACGCACACAGAGGGATGTACACATCCATTGATGACAGCAACCCAAACTGGTAGGCTTTCATACATGTACAAGACACATGGATGCGCCACCGGCGAAGGCACACACTTACTGCGTGGACAAACCCATGCAGAGATAAAAGTCTGCTGAGTATTACTGTAGCAGCAGGCTATTAGCAACAGAACGGCCAGACAATGGCGTGAGGCCCAGGGCTGGAGAAAAACCATTGCCAGCGATACGCATGCCAAAGACCACTACAATAGAGCCTTCAGAGGGGACGAGTTCAGGACACACATGCACACACTCTTGCTCTTCTATGGTGTCTCTTTGGATGGGCTTAGTGTGCTAAAGTAGCCTCTTCTACCAGAGGCAAAAAAAGATGCAGAGGAAAGCGTCCTGGTGCAATTTAAGCTGAGCTAACATTATAAACCAGTGCAGAGAAGCTCAGTTCTCAGAGATGTCCCCAAACATAGTTATAATCAGTTTGCTAACTGACCTGACAAAGAGAAAAGCGATTATGTGTGCCTAATTATGATTTCCGTCGGCCCTCCGTGTGCTTGTCAGAATATAGTCAAGCAGATAACGTGTTGCAGTACAAAGCTGGAATTTTCTAAAATTATTTTTATCAATTTTAATAAGTCGAAATGAGGTACTTACGGGAGATAGACCATTCCAGAGTGGAGTTTAGCTCCTTCCCAGAAACAGTCCAAAGGGGTGATGATGAGGCAGGGATGAAGCTTTTCTATAATCTGATTGGATAAACACAAAGCAGAATTCACACCAAATGACAGGTTGGTATCAAACTTGGGGAGTAAATATGAAAACAAATAATTGTCTCACCTGATTCATAAAATGTGTTTCTGTTACTAGTTCTCCTGATTTGAAGCATAAGTGTTCCAATTTCCATTGTCTGAAACAAACAGAAATTAGATATGCATTCAGTTTTTTCGCCATGGCAGGCTTTGAAGGAAAATAACATGGACTTTTAACATAACAGGATTTAATGTATTACAGCCCTATCACAAACATCTGAGATAAGAACAGAAAATATTAGTTACCTGTTATAAAGGTAAACATGAACTCTGCTGGCTCGGAGAGCAGACTCCAGGTGCTGTAGAAGGGCCTCCACCGTTAGTATGTTGGCTCCCTCCTCCCGCGGTGTCTGGATCATCAGCTGAGGGTTAAACATGGCCTCCTCCCCCATCTTCTGTCGTGTGTACTTCAGTTCCTGGTTAACACGCCCACCGACTGGACAAAGAAGAATTCAGTCATTAAGGTGTCTTTTTTTTTTTTTTACCCCAATCTGCAAATATTCGAACACATCTTACGTATATTTGAATGTAATATTTAATAAGTTAGTTTAATCAAACCCTTTAGAATTCACGAGCACATACACTTAATGATATGCATTAGCTTATTTAAATTGAAGAGTGAGGCCATTTGTTTAGCCTCTAGTGTCTTTAATTGAGAACTTTAACTTAGAAGTGCGAGGCGGGTGTGTTTACACAGGTGGAGCGGATAGACTGAACACATTGGGCTGCAGTAGCTGATGCTTAGCGTAAGTGTAGCTTTATGGACCAACTGAAAAATACATTTTGTACCACCACAGTCGTAACAAATGGGTGCCGGAACACACCCTGGGGGTACATAGCTGGCAGATGTGTTTCTGTGTGTGACGAAAGTGTCCTATCTCGTTGCTAACATGGACACAAAACCTATAAATTGCTGGGCAAAGTGAGAGTTTATCTATTAAATTGACTGAAGATGAATACATAAACTTATAACTAGAGAATAGACATTTTTTTCAGAAGTGCATTTATGAGCCTGTTGCTTTATTATTAAACTGAATATGATTTCAGATTTTTGCATAGTTCTTGTCCAGATTAACCTAAAAAGTGACCTTTTATTGTTATAGGTTAATTTTGTCAATCACAGAAAAGTAATTGTTAGTAGTGTACAAATATGAACATTTGGGCAGATGTTGATCTCTGATATTAATACTGCTGCTATGGCAGTATTTATCAATATTTTATTTTACCACAATTTTTTTTTTTATTTGGTTACTCGATCAATCGTAAGAATAATCAATAGATTACTTCATTACTAAAATAATCATTTACAACAACCCTATGGTAATATGGTTAAATTAATTTAACCTTATTAATTTAATGGACCAGACACCATTTAGGCAAAAAAGTCTAAATTATATTTAAAAAAACCCCTGTATTTAACAGGATTCTCCAGAATACACTGATGAAGCAGAACATTTTGACTATAATGCGGGCACTTCGACTGGGCAACCCTATACACAACAACAGTGATGCATTGTGAATTCTGACACTGTTCTCTCAAAACCAGAAACAATATTTAAATCAATATAAGCCTTTGCTGCAGGTTCACCAATGCTACTTCTTTGGGCCTCTTCCGATAGATGCTGAACACTACAGAGCAGGAATGCCACACAAGAACAGCAATTTTGGTAATCGATTCACCTAGCCATCAACGGCTTGTGGACATCAAAGAAATTGCAGATTTGTTTGACATGGTAGAAAGGCGAGTTAGCTCAAATAAGAGATTTGCTGAATTGGATCTCTGAATGCACAACATGTCAGATGGGCTATACTACACAAGTCCATACCAGGCGGCCATCCTGCTAGCTAAGAACAGTAAATCAAGGCTAAAATTAAACTCAAAATAGTTGTTTTTTGACATTGTTCAACTTATACATATTCATAAGACAAAACAAAACAGGAACCTTAGGGTGCTGAATAGAAAAATAAAAAATGACATGACTGGAATATGTCAAACAATTCATTCCCCATAAACAGAGAGATATACAGACTTTTTAAATTTTAACTAGGGTAAAATTATTACCAACATAATTTTTTTACAATAGAAAATATTAAAAAGAGTGTTTCTCTTTTTATAACCCAGCTTTAACAAAATGTAGAACCACATTTATCCATGGCTCTTTCAAAAAAAACAAAAAAACAGCTTTTATTTTTTATTAAACTTGTATAATTATAGAAAGCGTTTTGAGAGAAAGTGACTCAAATCCTGCTCTTATTATAGCAAATAAATTTGTTCAATCAAGTCCAAGAGAAGCTGAAGACTACATATCTTCCTTTTGATACAGCAAACATGCAAAATCACTTTAAAGTTTTGCATCTACAATAAAAAAAAATCATTAATTTTGAAAATAAATAAAAAATAAAATAAAATAAAAAAGTCCGGGTACTTTATTTACTTCATTTTAGTTTTTTTGTCGGGTGTGTACTTTTGGCTTGAAAGCTTTGGCTCATGTGGTACAAAGTGTGGATTCCCCTGAAACACAGTCCTAAAACTAATTTCTACTTTGAAATATGAATTTAGTAGTAATAAATGTTACTTTCCAGACCAACATTTTTTTAAACCTAACAATAAATGTTATGCCAATTTTGTCTGTGTACAAATATATAGTGTGTAGTTGCAGTGCTTGTATGATAGTCTGCTTTTTATTATCTGTATCCTCTAAAAAGGATTGAGACAACTAACTGCAATAAAAAAAGAAAAAAAAACTTTTCTGTGCAACATTTAGAACTTTGCAATTCTTTTCTTATTAACAAATTTTTTATTAGCCATGACAGCAATATTTACATCAGAATTTGATACTGTCCCAAATTTCCATATTAATGCATTCCTAGGAATATTTGTATTTATAAACTTCAAAATAAAAATGAAACAATACTTAAAACTGACTTTAAAACAGTAATCTAGTCATTTAATGACTAGTAAAAACAAATTATTCTATAGTGTAAATAGCTTGTTTCAATACAATTGAAGTAGGAGTGAATAGCATTATAACATACATAATCAGTGGCAAAAAGATACAGACTGTGCTATTTGCTTTAAAAGTGATTAAAAGAACTGAAGAAAGACAAAACAATAAAATAAAAATCACCAAAACCATCACGGTTTACTCGTTGTAGTAGCGCTTTTAATACCGAGTATGTGACTGTGCACAACTTCAATTTCAGTGTACCAGATGTATGAGCGGAAGATTTGCACCCCTTCCTTCATCACAAAACTAAACACTCAGTGAAAGCTCAAGTAATTCATAGTTGTCTTCTTTCAATGTCTTGAACACACTCACACACACACGCCAACACACAAAATGTGAAAAATGCCCAGTAAGAGTGTTGGCTGTGTGAAAAATCTGTAACATTTTATTATGCCTTAATCCAATTTAACAATTCGGCTCAATTCGTGCAACAGTAGGCATGGATTGAATGTTTTTACTCCATTGTAATGGCATTAAAGTTGAACATAAGCAGGCCTGTTCTGCTGGGCCGGACCACCCAGTCAGACCAATGGAACGGGAGGGAGGGGGCCATGTCTTGGGGCATTAGGAAAACACACTTGATTTCTTCTTTTCTGGACCCAAACAGCATTCCTATCTGATCCTGTCTGAAAGCATGTTTATAATACTCATCATTAATAGCAGGCCGAGCCTAACTAGAGCGACATGCTTTCCAGTACTAGGCCAGCTACACAGCTATGTTACACCAGCAAATCCCTTCAAAGGAGCATGCATGGAACTTATTAGGACCCGATGTGCACCGACAGTGCACTAACAAGTCAACTTGTCCAATGCACTCAGCACTCGGACGCAAAGCTAGCCTCAGGCTCGGTGTAAGTACACTGCCAGAAGGAAGAAAGATAACACTGATACAAGGAAGGAAGCACATCTATTTTCACCCTGCCTCTCCATGTGCGAGAACATGAAGAAAGATCTAATTAGAAAAAGATGGGAGGGCTGTGCTTAGAAAGAGCTCACTGTCTGGCCGGAATGCTTTCCAAGTTGCGGACAGCCACCCAAAAAACCCTCGAGTTTACAGCGAGTGAGCAGTAAAGGAAGGGACAAGTCAAAGGAATGTAGTCTTCTTCTACAGGAAACAGCACATTACTGCCTTGGGCTTCAAGAATTCCTCACTTCACAAGGTTGCAAAGTTTTGGGGTCAACACTCACACAGCCATGGGGTGAAATTAACACCCCAGCTGGACCAGGAAAAAGTGTGAGTGTGTGCACACAGCATTGCGTACGTGCAAACATGTGCATACGAGTGTGTGTACACACAGCTGTGTTTCTTCAGTGACACAAATTCCCATATTCCTCCTCCAAGGAAAACTGGGTGACCCCAGCTTGTGTTGATAACTTGAAGGTGTTCAGCTCCAAGTTCAGCTGCTGTGACCAAAACAAAGTGTCACTGACTTTTAAATACTTGCTTTAACAGCACTGTTTTTTTTTTCCTGATGTGTTTTTCTTCTATAACATGAAAATACACTGCTGCTTCAACACTCTGGACTGTTATACGATCTGCAGCAAATAGCACATTTAGCCTTAAAAAGAAACCTCCAGTATGCTCCAGATCAGAGCTCAGCATACAGTTTTTATAGTAAAAATTTGTCCATGTTTTTGGAAGAAAAATAGTGAAAGAGTTGAGAACACAGCTGGATGATTTAAGAAAAAGAGCTGGGTTGAACCAATTGGTGGTGGTTGGTAAAGTGAAGGCAATTTTTCCAAAAGACACACTAAGAACTGTTAACCAGCTTCAGTCAGTAATCATGGTTGCAACTAAAAATTTTATATTTACTCAGATTGAACTAACAGCAACTATCTTCAGTGTAGAAGTTATTATTGTAAGTATGATGTGACATCTCAGCAGACTCTGCTGCAGAGAGTGTCTTTGATTTCTAACATATCACTTTGTTTTCCCAATCCTTTATTACCCCTTACATATTATAGTCAATATGGATTCATGACTATTTCCTAAGCTGGATCAGTACTGTACTATTGTTGTGTTGACTTCACCTCCCCCATTCTACATTAGGATATTCCAGTTAGTCATGATGCACAATAAACACGTCAAAAGACAAGAAAATTTGTAAGAATCTAGATTTTTGCTAGAGGAAGTGTGTTTGTATTTCACTCCTGGAGTTGATCTCTCAGAAAAAGACAGTTAATGCAATCCATGATAAACATCCTCAAATGTAAGCATTTTATATTCATTTTTTAAACGGGCAAAGATGAAGGATGAAGTACAAAGACATATATGGTTGAAACACCACCTAGTGATTGAAGTTGGACATTGCATCAAACCCCATCATTAGGGGAAAAAAAATAGGTTTGTCCCTTTTGATGTGCTGTGTGCTGATTCTTCAGTGTAACAAGGATTTGTTTTTACTTGATAATGGGAACATAAATTCTTGTACACTTCAGATCATCTTTTGTCAAACTTTGTACACAGTGCAAACTTGAAGAGTAACTCTGAAACTTTGCCCATTCCAGATTTCACATTCACTTATGCCACAAATACTAATAAAGGTTGAGGAAACATGTGATAGAGCTGTACTATTTGGTTTTTAACCAATGTTAAAACAATATATTAATCAACATATAAGTTTGGAATGACCAATTTGTCAACACAACAAGATTCCACTCAAAACTCTCTACATCACTGAGAAAATTACTGAGAGAAGAGAAGAGGCTTGTGTATGCCCCTGTGGCAGAGCCGTCAGTGTGGGTATTGAACATGTTGCATAACATTAACCCCTGGGCTCCCCTATTCTCCAAGTGTTGGAGTGGGGGGCAGTGGGCTATGAAAGGAGAGGACGTAGGTTTCTAAGGAACTGACATCACCCCCTTCGTCCTTTCAGTTCTGGACTCCCTCCTCCCATTCCTACTCTCATTTTCTCTCTCTTCGCTTTATTCAGCTCTACCCTGTGATTGGCCAGATCATGATGGCAATCAGCCCAGCCCCTCTGTCAAAGCCAGCCCAGCCCCCTTTTCTCCTTGCCAACTTTCTTTTTTTTCCATGCAGGACACACAGCACCAAAGCCCCATCCCACAGACATCTCTCATGCAGAAAACGGAAGTAGCTTACACTTTCAAGGAAAACAACAGCAGCCACGTCCTTCAACTAATGCGTGTGATGTACACGTTGGAGAAATATTAGATATGACAGAGAAAAAGTAAAATGGTAAAAAAAAATTCTTATGTGTGTTAAGCAGATGTTCATCTAACATTAGAACATCCAAGATGTATGAGTGTATTCAGTGTACATGCATGTGGCCAAGCACACCTCAGTAAGTGTGTGTGCACACGTGTGCATGTATGCAGAGAATGGATTAGCTGGATTAGGCCCCATCTCAGCAAGAACCCCCTGTGGTGTGGGGAACGCCCCCCCCAAAAACCGGGTCACCTTCTTGCAAACAGCAAAGAAATGTCCCATACCCAAAGCTACCGCTCAAAGGATGAACAAAAAACACTTTTTAACCCAGATAAAAATAACGAAAAAAACCAAAAACTTTAATCCATGGTTTCTACATCGAAAACAGACAAAGAGAGCGATTTAATCTCTTAAGAGTGGGTATATGTGAATCTAAATTCCAACTGCAGAAAAGATGAAGATTATCATTGAAGGCAGGTTATGTGAACCAAATCTTTGGTAGATACAGTTTAAACTGTATGACAGTGATATCAAAGAAAACAGCACAATAAGACATAAAGTCGCCTTTCTTTTAGTAATTTCAAACAACTCAAAACAACTGAAAGTAAAAAACATGTTCAATCATTTTTGGCATTGCAAAGCCACTGAGTTCAAGTTTCCAACAATGCATCCTCATGTGACCATCACTCCAAGGCTTAGCATGATTGACTTTGCGAAATTCTTCAATTGTAAACTTACATTCACTTTACAAATGAACTGATCATACTTATTTAATGTCACTGAGCAAAACAGTGCTCAGTGACATTGCACCCATAAGTCTTTTTCTCTGTTATACTGTTATGCTGTGACTCAAGTGGGTGTGACAAGAAGAAATAAGATTGAAAATGGTGGCTGTAAAGACCACAAAATGGGATAATCCCGATCTTGTTAAACAAGCAAGTATAAATAGTCATGTACTAAGAAACAGATTAGTGAGCAGAAGCAGAGAACTTTTGAGCTTGATCTGCACCAACTCCACTCTCTCAAAATTGTCAGTTAGCTTTTTCCTTATCAGTTAGATCTTCAAAGTGAAGTCAGAAGTCATCACTCTTACATCCATCCTTTCTTTCTTCCTTCCTGCCTCCCTTCTTTCTATCTCCTTCCTTCATTCCTTCCATCCATTAAGCCTGTAGATAATATCATCATCGCAATATCAGTCTGGGCAATATTCGTATGGCAAAGGATTGTGTGGAGTGCTAACATTGTTGGCCAATATAACCAAAGTATTATGAACATGAATTTTTCATGCTAATGTAATATTTAACCAGTTGAACAAAGTTTCAGGACAGCAGATGATTATACTGGTCACAGAGGACAATGCCCAAAATGCTAAAGATCACAGAGTGATGGTAGCCCACATGAGGAAAAACAGGAAAGAAGAAAATAGGAACATATTACATCTCATATGATCATCACAATATTTACCAGTGTTATTGCCACTGCAAGATTCCATTCATCCATCCATCACCTCGCTTTAAAATCATTTTTACCATGAATGTCAGTACTTCTTAAGTCAACATAAGCAAACCAATAGGAGCGATCAATTCCAACTTGCACTCTCACTAGAAGAATAAAGCACAAGAGCAACAACAGCTGTAGAAGTTCCTTAGAAGCAGCATACATAGTAGTTGTGAATGCAGGTGTGCACACAGCCACAAATATGTGATGAAAGGCCTTACTGAGAGCAGAGACCCTATCTGACCCATGACAAGCCCCCCCCCCTCTTTCGCTCTCATGCTCTTTCCCCTTGTGCTCTCCCTTTACTCTCCCCTGTTAGCATTTAGAAAGGAGTAGGTTTCCACATAAGTAAGTTAGAAAGAGGGTTCTGTAAAATGATCGAGAAAGTGAGAGAATGACAGAAAAGAGAGACAGAAAAATAAGAAAAGAGCAGAGTAGAAAGCTGAGATGTGCCCAAAACAGCCCGACCCCTGACACAAATGTGACACTCCAGCTGCCAACCGCTGCACCCCCCTAAATGCAGCATTACCATATCTATGGATACCCTCACCCCCGATTATGCTAATCACCTGTCCGGCCCTTGCAACTCCTAAAATGGGTGTATTTAGCAGTCGGCTGGCTCCCAATGCAGCTTCTCCTGGGCCCGAGGTGTACATTCACACAGTCCTCAATGGGCAGATTCTTCCACGTTGTTGCCTTCATTCAAATCCCCAATCTCCTCTACCAACCCCCCAAATCCCACTGCCCCCCAAAACAAAAATCCCTTTCAACACCAATGAATTCACAAGGCAGCAGAAAGAGTATAAGGTAGATGTAGAAGAAAACACTGACAGTAAAATGTCTGTTTTTGCAACATGTGCATGCATTTGTGAAGTAAATGTTGCAAGTAATAGGGATGTACCTTCATACCTAAACTAGAAATGGATGCAGCTGTCATTGCAAGGTGTTAACATTGTTAATCCTCAGCAGTTGAACTATATGAATTAAAGCCATGCAGATGGATGGGGGGACACGTATCCTGTCAATGCCTGTAAATTTGAAATCAGGTAAGCTTTCACTGCCTCCCCCCTGCTGGATTTACAATCTTGTGATTGGCCCACTGCCCAGTCATAACAGACCGTGACATGAGCCTGAGCAGCCAATCTCAGCCAGCCATCTCTTTGTCATTTCCTGTAAAGACGGCCCATGATTGCAGGTATCCTAAAATCACACATTCCTGAGTGCGGAGCAGAAGGCAGAGGCAGAAACAAAAAGAAAGTGAGAGGAAGAGCAAAAATTATCCTGAGAGCAATTCAATATTCCATTGTCCTGTCACCCTGCCTGACATAAGCCAGTACAGTGCAGTAGGGTTAAACAATCTCCAATTCTTTTATAATTTCCTTCCAATTAGCCGAGAAGCTTTCTTGCGATGTAAAATTTCTGAAGCTCTTGATTTTCTTTGGACTTTTGCAGACAAGCAACGTCTGCCATATTTGCAACTTGATTCTGTCTTCTTTATTATGCATATAAGCCATCTGATATGTAAGCTGCATAAATGACCTCTGTAGTCATTGCATCCTGACTAATCGTTGCACTTGTTTATATATCCAACCACTTGCTGCTGTTCAACTAACAGGTTGCTTTGGTCGCATAACTTTAACTGATGTAAAATAAAGTAAGAAAAACATTTAAGAAAATGGCATTAATAGTGCCTGTTTAGATCATATTTTAATGGTAATTATGTGAGGAGCATGTCCCCTACACCTACTAACATTTGCCTAAGTACTGTTTCAGTCTTCCTGCTGGCAGCCTAACCCCTTGGGAAACATCTTTGCATGTACAGCATCTTTCATGACAACCACGGAACAAGTTCCAGGCTTTGACTCTGCTCCTGCTTGCCATTTCTTAGTTTTCAGATGGTCCTTGGAGATGTGATTGGTATTTTTTTTATCATTGTCAGCAGAATTTATGGTGGATTTTATAAGTGAAACCATTTGTTGTGATCCAGCCATGCATTTACATGTCTCCAGTGATCTGAGTCTATGACTTTTTGAAACCAGGTCTAAGAGTGGTCCTTTTTGGTACCACCCCCATAGAGGTGTAAAGTACTCAACAGGTGTGAAAGTGCACAGCGTTTATTCTACATTTGCATGGTCAGATAATAAAAACAATGGCAGATAGCATTGTGTTACTTAACCTGTTCAGTTTAACACAATTTCTGATGCACCAAAATGATCTCATGAAAGATGGGTTACTATTTTCCAGTGATGGGCTGTCAGGACCTAGAAGGTCTTCTCTGGAGGCCAAAGCACTATCAAAATCACTAACACATATCTACAAACTAAATTGTAAATTTTGTTCAATTAAATTGCATTAACTTAATTCCAATAATTTATTCTCCTGTTTTTTGTAAATAGTTTAATTTACATGTGTATTATTTTCATAAGACTAGTTATTACATCCTGTTCCGTCCAATCAGATTCCAGTATCTATGTTGCCAGGGGCAGCCTAAACTGCCCAGGGCCTTCAGATTCGGCACAGTAGACCTATGTTCAGTAAACAATATAGCTGTGGAACGGTTCTTTTAGCCGTCAGCTTTCAGATTTACCTCACAACACCTGCTTTTGAAGCCCTACTGTGATCTAATTAGATGGTCAGAGCAAATCTGTCACCCCAAAATTTTGCTAGCAAAGCACATCTAAAACACATTGCCAGCAATCTGCACTGCTCATATTAATATGTGTTAATTTATTAAATCATACACAACTGACGAACATGAAGAAACTGATCTGATCTCAGGAATAATAAAAAAATTTAAAATTCCAGGTGAACCTTTTCTGAACAACTGGACATTGTAAAAACCGTGGAGTCTCAGCCGTGAGCGGTAACACTTATAGCTTCTGGAGCTTTGCAGATAAAATGCTTAGAATTTAAGGATACAACAAAGAACAGGGTATAGAGAAGGGTGTACAGAAGGAACATAAATGAAGAGATCTCTATGACGGTCACTGAAGTGTTTCCTGTGTAAAAACAGGAGGGTGGATTTTGTCTAAATACTCCACAACTGAGTGAGTATTACGTGCTTTATTTTTTTCTGTTTTTGGCACAGTTGGCTGTAATGTAGAGGTTTGGAGTCGACTTAGGGTTTCTTGCAGTACTTACTCTCAATCTGCAAAAAACGCTCATAATTAATTAGGCTATTTGATGAACATGTAAATTATGTATGTAATAACCTCCCTACCTTTCTCCGTCTCTCTGCGCATAGACATTCTGTTGCAATATAATGGCGATCATGTAAAAATACCAGAAGAAAATCACCCTAATTTGGTCTTAGTTGTCTTCTCTCTCTGTTTACTTGGACACAGCACAGTTATTTAAGTTCCATGTCATCACTCAGAACGCATTTAAATGCCCAGTCTGAATGACATGAGCTGGAAGATTGAAATTAGCTCATATAAATACGTGTGAATTCATCATCAGTTTTACTACTGATGTTGATGTCTGGGCTGAATCTTTGCAATACTCTTATATGTACAATGGACCATCAAACAGCTCTTTCACTGTCACTATGGTGTTCATCCTCAATGACCAAGAATCAGGTAGACACCAAACTAAATGTCTGAGGAAAAAGGCAGATCTTCACAATTCCGAGTGTTATAATCACATGCTGCTGGTATGATGTGGTGTGTTATTTTAGCAATTTTAAATGGGAATAAAAGTAATTATATATAGTAATTATATATAGTAATATAATTACTATATATTTAATATATACTAAAACTGCCAAAATATCACACCACCTGCTTACCTTAGCTTACCTCACTAGCTTCCACAACAAAATTTGCATTTTTTTTGTTAGTTTTACATTCATATTTAAAAGGTATTCTACATTGATTTTACAAAACCAATGTGTTCAAGTATGTTTACAAAACCTACAGGGTTTTATAGAGTGTCCCAATTTATTTATCTACTTATTCATATTTTGCTCCTTTCCTATCCATTTAATGCCAATGATAAAATATTTCCTCAAGCTATTGCACATTAGTGTAGTAAATTACTTTTGTAGTTGGGTACTATGAAAACAATCATGAAAAAGTCTAGATCTTGCATATAGTTTAATTTACCTGTGTATTATTTTCATAAGACTATTTATTGCATCCTGTTTCCAATAAGTTAGGTTCTAATCCCAGTTTTGCCATTTGACTCCTTATTAAAACATAACAGATTATGATACTAAATCAAACTAAAATAACTCTAAGACTAATAACTCTTTGACTCTAAGTGAGTCTAAGTGGTACCTTTTGGTGAATATCATTTATTGGAGAAACATAATCCCATTTCTGTCAGTAGAAGTAGAAAATTACCTTTCACAAGCTTTTATAGGTAAAAAACATCCAAAACTGCAAATTTACAAAATGGTAAAGGGGTATTTAGTCAACTCTCCATGATGTTTACCTTTAAAAATCTAACCAAGCCGAAACGCACATTTGCTGCCATTTTATTGTTCTGATACAGACTCAAATTTAAACTCCTCAATCATCTGACAGAAAATATTTTCTCTCTTTTCATGCCTTGCATGTGCTTGTGTGGTACTTGGTGTTACTGCCAGATTCTATGAGGACATGTTGCAGGAATTGCAATGAACTATAAAGCTATGTATGTAACTGCGGTAAGCCAGAAGGGCTGCATAAAATTCCAGCGACTAGCACACATACATACATTTGGATATGTTTGCAATAAAATTATCCACACTGCAGCCTGAGATGTATCAATCCACACTCCAATCTCTCTAAGTCTATGGCAGATTCCGTGGCCAAAACACAAATACACTACTGCTACTATACTTCTTTCTCTCTACTCCAGCACACACACACACACACAAATGTGCTCCCTATCCTGTTTTGTACTTCTCCACCCTCCTGGCAGCCAGCACTGTGAGGGAGGGAAGAGAGGAAGGGAGAAGGAGGGTAGGGAAGGAGGGAGGCCAGACCACCCTGCTCTCATGGCAGGGCTGAGTGTTTACATTGCCGTGGCTCACTCTGTAATACATCTGGCATTCTGAGGCCACTCTCTCCAGCCAGGGAGGGGGGAGAGGCAGAAGAGGAGGGGAAAAAAGACGCTTAAGTAAAAGAGAGAGTCCTTTCTAGCAGTGGGGAAAAGAGAGGAATAGAGGAGTAAAAGAAGGAGGTAAAGTTGGGGGTCATGGTGGTAACTTTCTCCACAGTCTCATGTGGTCGGTCATTTGCAGGGCTCTGGTTTTTGAATAAGAGCGCCTGAAAGAATGCAGAATGTAAACAGAGCACTTGGAGGCATCTCAGGAAGTTGTTTGTGAATGGGAGTGTGCTCTCATTTGCAGCATGCGCGCACACACACACGCATACACACACGGATAACTTAACAACTCGAAATGGCAATGCACTTTACCTTTCGGCCAGGTAGGGCTTTCACTAACAAGGCAATTTTCAAATACCGGGGATCCAACTTGAGAAAACATCCCTGCAAAATCTGCTTACAGAACCAGAGGCTCAATGTTCCTCCAACACCAAGTCCCTCACCAACCCGCCTGCGCTTTTCATCAACTCATAAAGTTTAACACAACACACGCAGGAATGTTATTCCTTATACCAAGGGTTTAATCCTGTTTGTGGCTAACTGATAAACACACACTTAATTGAGTGCAGTTTGTATGAGTGTCTGAGCGCGCAACTGAAGAACTACCGTGCAAGAGCAAAACAGATGACACGAGAACGATAGGCGCCTACAGTGACTTCTCAGCTAACTGGGAAAAATATTGGGTGTGGGCACACTTTTTTGTGTTCTCAGTGCTTGCGGTTCTTGAATGAAAGCTGGGGAAGTGGGGGAGAAAAAAATATAACATGCACGACAGGAAGAAGAAAGAGATAAAAAAGAGGGAAAAAAACACTCACACAAAAAGGGACGTCTAATTAGCCTGCACTGGTCAACCACCTCGTCATTCACAGAACCAGAACCTCAAAGCCTCTCTGCGTGCAACAACAGTTTTAGAATGTCTGTGTGTGTATGGGTGTTTGTGCACATGCATCCATGCATGTATCACTGCTTTTATGCACATCAAAAGCTGAATAATTCAACCATGCAAAACCACAATCGTCTCAGCTGAAGACGCCACATTCTGGGAGGCACTCCCCCCTCCTCTTCATCTTTCTCCATGAGGAGTTTTTCTGCAAGCACTTAACATTAAAACTGCAGTCTTTCTCACTACCATTCCCACCAAAACAACCACCAACTTGGTCGGCTCTGCTGTTAATCACAGTATGTACAAAAGCGAAGCACAAAGGAAGTGGATGTGTCCTCATTATTAAGTGCTTTGATTGATTATGTGGATAAATAATAATGAAATACTGCCATCTCACATATAATTTATTTTAATATAATTTTGTATATTGCATCTGTTTCCATGAATTGGGGTTTTGATCTCTATTTGGAGAAGTCAAAATAAGGGAAAATGACTGATTACAACTCGTACTCTAACCAAAAATAAACCATCAGCAATTTCCTGCTGAAACAAAATATTTACTGGCGTCACATAACGAGGACTACGAGCAGTTAATAAAGGCATCTTTTAAAATCATTGACTGTAAAGGCATGTATGAATAGTCTTAATCCAGTCAGACCTAGAACAGGTATGAACATGACCAAAAAACGCAAAAGTACCAATTTGTGAAGGTGCGAAATGTTTACAGTGACGTTTTTTGCCATTCAGCAAAATACCCACTTTAATTACACTATAATGAGTCAATCACATGACAGCAACTCAATGCTTTTAGGCATTTAAGAATGGTTAAGGCGCTTTGAACAAAGCATGGGTTTTAGTGCCTCATGGTTGTTGGTTCAGAAAAAGCTGGTGCAATCATTTTATAAAGTGCTGATTTTCACACACAACTGTCTCTCAGGTTTTAAAAAAACAATCTGAAAAAGAGAAACTCTCCAGTGGTTATCCAACAGACTTGCTTAAGATGAAAGACAGACCAACAGTAGCCATAATAACCACTTGTACAAACCAAGGACTGCAGAACACATACAACACTGAAGCAGATGAGCTGAAGCTCAGCCTGGTAGTGGTGTAGCTGTTAATGGGATATTCTTTTGTTACACTTGCAACCCCTTTGAACTAAATGAGCATTACTTAAATCACAACAGTTAACCCCAGGATTGTAGTATTGTTACTGACCACACCTGTTCCTTTATGAACACAGGTTGCCTATTTGATGGCTATTTCATCAAGTTAAAACAGAATATAACAATACAAAATTATCTCAAACAGGTTTGGTGAAAATGACACTGTACTTCAATGGCCTCCTCCGTCACCAAAGCTCAAACAAACTGAGGTGATACGATACAACAAGTGTTTTTGATAATAGATGTGCAAGGCCAAAATCTCTGAAGTATGTTTCTGACACCTTGCTGAATCTATGGGACAAATAAAGCATCTCTGGAGGTCCAACCCAGAACAAACAAGGTGTACATAAAAGTGTCTAATGACAGTATATTCTCTGAATTTAAAACACTGGTCACACACACCATATATCATACAAAGAAATATGGTTGGAACCATTAAAATCTGGGAAACTATAATTTATTTTCAATTAGGGTGCTCATAAACATCAGTTCAAAGATTATACCTCAGATTTACTGCCCTCTGCTGGACAGTTCTTTTCACACAAAAATAAAATAAAATGCATTTTCAGACTCCCTTCTAACAGTCAGGTTCAAAAGACGGACCTCTTCACATCAGTGCCTTGGTGACAGCTGCGACTTCTGCTGCATTTCTTGCAGTTCCCGCCCTGCACCCCCTCTGCTGTGAGTCTTCACTCTGCACCCAGGCCACAGGGTGAGTATCAGGTGAGGTTTTAAATAGCGGGGCCTCAACGAGATGACCTCAGGGTCTCTGGAGTCCATGCCCGTGGCCCCTGGCCTCTGCACTTATGCACCCAAAGAAAGTGCTGCGGGACCCCGGGGCCTCTCGTCAGCCTGTAGCCATGAGACTACAATTCATGACTCTGTGCCCCCAAGTCCACACCATAAATCTGGGCAGTGTGAAGTCGTTTCTGCTTGAATTGGGACATTTCCATGAATGCAATGACCTTCACTAGCGCTAAGAACAACTCTACCTCATCTGTTTCATCAAGTTCAATCTACGCCCAGAGCTTGTAAACTTTTTTACCCACTTCTTGCTACTTCTCTTTGCCAATCAGCAAACTGAGGTGATTACCCGTTTCAAAGTCAAAAGCGTGGCGGACTTTAGTAGTACAGTAGGCCAATGTTTATTTGATACCGTTTTAATTAGAGGCAGGCAGTGGTCTTATTTTCTTTACAATTTGGCCTCGGCTCGCCTTGGCCCCTTGATACCGTGAGATACCATAACTTGCTATTTGTGGCCAGGAAGAACAACAAAGCCTTCATGTTCCTCAAATTCACGTCTCTTTTCTCTAACAGTTAATCATTACACTGATTTGAAATCGAGGGTGCATCTTGAGTTGAACACTCGCCATGAGGCATTTTCTCCAAAGCTGACTCCAAGCAATGTTTGTGTGTGGGGGAGATCAAGATAGGACATCACAATACTACAACTTCCTGCTGGAGCTAATCATTTCCTATGAGTGGCACAGGGAAAATAAACACAGAGCTTCTCAACAGTGTGGATGCATTCTGACCTAAATCACTTTTTTCAAAGAAAAGTGGACTTAAAATATTACTACCAGGAAGGTATGAGTCAGTTACTGGTACACCGCAGTTTAAATAAGTTATGCGTCCAAAACGTCATAAGTGTTCTGTAACATAATTTTTATATTTTAAAGTCCTATTAATGGCATGTCAGAGAAAGACCTGGAGAGACCAGGGTTTTTTCCAGCTTTATGGCGGATAGCCTTATATAATCCTGCCCCACCCAAACCTATAACTGCTGGTCAGCAATCTGAACAAAATGTATCTCATGCATAGAAAAACATAAAATTCAAAGTAGGATTATCCATCACTCTTACAAAGCCTTACAATGTTTCAAAACAGTCAGAGGCTGGATACCACAGCAGATAGCTTGACCAATTAACAAACTAATTACTAATGATGAGCTTTTCATGCTTGTATTATGGTACAAAGGCCAGAACAACAAATGTATATTTTGCACAATATGCACTGAAATGTATTCTAGATTATTAAAATGTAATACCAATAATATTAACAGCAATATTGTAACTCATACTGAATATGAGTTACAAGAATAGCATTTATCTTAGTAGCAATAATGATAAGCATTTATTAAAAAAAAAAAACTTAATTGTATGCATTTTTGTTTTACATTTTTGCATAAGAAATGATATAGCATAAAAACATGTCATAATTACTTCAGATTATCAGGCTTTGAAACCATCATACTGGAGCCTGTTAATAAAGTAAACTTTTGAAGGGCTTAACCTCTACATGGAAGTCTGAAAACATTTTTTTTGATTTGCTACTCTGATCCATTTTTTTTCTCTGGCTTAAGGAGGGAAACAGTAACACAATACTTCTCCTTGTGCACATGTTGTTGCACACTGACCGCCAGCTGGCTGAAAGAAGACCAGTGTACTTAGCCCATGGATACAAGAAAGCAAAAGTTTGCTGTTTGGAAGTATTTTTTGATGTAAAAAATACAGACGCATGCTGTGAAAACTGAAGGAGCATAATCCATAATTATCTAAATTTTATCTTTAGATAAAATTTAAAAATGTAGCTGCTAATCTCTGGGTCGCATGGCTGTCAAGAAGACAGACCAACTAATTAGTAAGCTAACATTAACTCATTAGACTCCCAGTGTAACTCTATAAAGGGTAGAATGGCACTTATTTTAACATTATACATATATTTTTCTTGTATTATTTTTCTTTTTCTTTTCATCAAAATATTTTATTACCATTTTTGTACAGCACTTTGGTGCAGTCTTAAACCTGTTTTTAAAGTGCTATATAAATAAATTTGGCATTGACATTGACAAAATGTATATAAATAAAGTATATTGTTTTGTATGGTATAAATATTCTTGCACTTGCAGTGGTAAACTTTGGTTATTTATTCTTTATATGGATCAAAAACAAAATACCAGTCTTTAAACGTTACAAATGAAAATAATCTAACTGTAATAATCACATTTTTATTGTCAAAGGAATAACTCCTGTCTTATTTTTTCAATTAAATGCAGCTAAAGTATTTTTTGTTTCAAATTTTTCTAAATGCAGTGCTTCTTGTTGAGGATCTTTTACTATTCCATACCTACAACCAATTCCTTATTGCTTGAAAGATAAAATACCGTCTGTGGCATTGGTACAGGGTTACAGAGTGACTCGCGTATGGAGGCCTTAGTCCTGAATGTGGCTGTTCAAGGTTCAAGTCCTGGCCTGATGACCTTTGCCACATCTCTTCTCCCTCTCTGACAACCTTCTTTCCTATCTGACAACTGTCAAATAAAGGCCACACCGGGGCAACAAAACCTTTAAAGAAAAAATACCGACCACTCCATATTTTCTCACAGCTCAGGGTGTACAAGGAGACAATCACCCCTTTGCAAGAGTATGTGTCTCACTCCCAATTTCTCTCTGTCACTTTGTCTAATAAACAGAACTTCCTGTGTCTGAGCATTTATAAACAGTGCAGAGAGAGTGCAGTGAGAAAAGACAACCCCTGCTAATGTTTTTGCACGTGACAACACGTAGAATAAACACCCAAGACAAGTGCTGTATGCAGTTGATGGTGGACGGCTGGGGGATTCTGGCTACAACCAAGAAAGCAGGCATGAATGAACTCCAAATGAAATTATACAGAGTTCCAACAGTTTTGTAGCGTATGTGCGTCTGTGGGCCACACAGCTTCCCTAGGCGGGGTCGTCCATGGGTCGCCTGCGGAGGGCAGTTCCAGATGAAACATAAACAGCTGGTCTGTCCTCTTCTCCTCTCGCCTCTTTTTCTTCTCGGATGATGGGCCAGTTCCCCCAGCACGGCCCAGCACAGGGCTCCGCGGTCCAGGCAGAACTAATCTATCCCTCAGCTGTGCAGTCTAATCTAAACAAACAGATCTCTCCCTACCAGCATCTGGAACCCCTCATGCTCCGGGACCAAGGAAACCACCAAAGCACTGTCTCCTTGTCAGTGTATGTGTGTGAGGAGGTCCCTTTTTGTAATCAAAGTGTGTGTGCATTTTACTAATGTTTCCTAGAGATCCCTTTACTACCAGTACCTGGTTCACTTGAAATTAGCTTGATTTTATAAAGAAACAGACTGTTTGATTACGTTTGCAGTTTCATCAATTTTTTTATGGTTGTCTTAAGAACGACAACAAATGTTAAGCATGCTTCAGAAAACATGATGAAATGCAGTCATATCACAGTTGCTTAGTTGCATCAAAACACAGTAAAAGTTGTAGTGAAGAAGCCAATTTGGTAATGAGTAAGGGTTATTTTTATGAAAGCGATTGTTAGTGTCAGACTTTTGACTGTGTCCATTGATTATAAACAATAACAATTAGAGTTTATCATTATTATGCAAGGATGAGTAATTGTGATAATATTGTCTATGATGACTTTAAAAAATAGGTAATTGAATGAAAATGTATATTTCTGATCCACACTATTTCTCAAATGTAGTGAAATAGATAATGTATGACTCCTAATCAAATCAAAATAACTAAGCATACTCCTGGTGGTAAAATAATATTTATTAGACTTAACTTATTTCCCCCCAATTCATTGCAGTAGACTACTGGCATGATTTTAGAAAATTACTTAAAATTTTTGGTTGTAAAAGTAGCTTTAAAATGTTTTAGTTGTTATGGCAGGCAATTTCTTTTTGCATTAGAAACATCCATAAAACAACAAAAACTGCCAAAGTACTAAACTGCAAAGGAACACATTATTTCACTCTACTAATGTTCAAACAATAACATTTTTACTATTCAGCAACATTTCCACCAAATATATCCATTAAGTTTAAAACACCTTATAATACACAAAAGATCAGATTCTCACTACTAAAAAATATGGAAAGTACACCAATAGTGCTAAAAAAGATTAATTTGCATGCAAAATCTCATTTAGCAACAGTCATAGTAGAGCAACACAAAACTGTCAGTAAGATCAATAAGTTGTCTGGAGTTGTATTAGTAGTGAATTTCAGCTTCCCATTTTTGTTTCTATAGATTTTTGTTTAAAGAATCTAAATACGTCCCTTCAAAATTTAAAACATATATGTCACCCTGAGTGTAGAGAATAAACCAAAAAAACTGGGTACCTGGTCAACTAGTGACCTTTATAGTTTCAGTCGATTTATATTTTTTTATAGGTACTTTAGTAATATGCAGTTGCTTGTATTGTTTTTAGATATTTTTATATTCACTGGGTAATATTTTGTTACTATATTGTTGTAAAAAGAGAATTCCCACACTGTGGGACTAAGAAAGGACTATTCATTACCACCAAATGGACTTTCAACACACACTTTAATATCTGATAAATCTGAGTTATTTTCTTTAGTCTGCTCACAGTCTATATTAGAAAAATACTATTATAAGACTCCAGTAGGAGGTCGATCATAGTTATGTTGGTTTTATCAGAGGTCATAATCTGTCATATCACATATCAGCCAATAAGCAAAACTGGTTTACAATTGCATTAAATAGAAATATAGAAACATGCAAAGAAAATATGATAATTACATTGAATTATTTGTGAATGTTCAACCTCACTTAAGATTTATCCTCACAATTCTTAAAAATGACAGCAAATGTTTATTTTGCCTAAAAACATTAAAATCCAAGATTGAAGATTGAACAGATTTATCCTAACAGCTAAAATACATTTTCTATCACTCTGCCATAACATTCTGCATTTCCTGTAACACCCTCTCGCCCCGGTCCTTCTGACCATGGTTCTATCATGTGAAAACTGTGTGATCCTCTGAGTACAATCAGGAATGTGTGTTTGAAGAGACTGCTTTCTGCACAAACCGTGATCCAACTGCGCCTGCGCAATGCATTAGAAGACCTCTGTCTGTCAGACCCCTACAGCAGCACGCAAGGATGGGATAGGCCTGCAAACCCAGGGGAAGAGGTCGGGAGTCCGTCCGCTTTGATGCTTAAGCTTAAAAAACGTGAACTGTTTTCACATAAAAAAGGAATGGAAGAACAGTATAAAGGTACAAAAATGTATAAGAAAAAATATTAATTTATTTATTCAAACAGTTCAGTACCAAATAGCAGATTCTGTCTTTCATTCATGAGTGGAACAGCCAACTTGAGCCATATGTACAGGAATGCAGATCAAAGAGGGAGAAAAAAACTCAGCCTCATGCCTTTACCCCCAAAGAACCACCCATGCATACAATCTCTTTCCCTCTTTTAAATTTCTTCATTTGCCTAAATTCTTTATAAGAAAACAAGAAGACTGAGTGACACTTCCACCACAGCTCCTGTCCGTGCTCTGCTATTTCCCTGCAGCCAGAAACAAATCTTTTTGGAAAGTTGAGAGCTGTCCAAAACAGGACCACACACAGCCTCTGAGCCTTCAACTGCTGGGGGCTGGCTCTCACACACACCAACACATACACACACTCACAAAATGGCGGCTTTGACAAAAATTTCCTCAACTCCAAGGGCTGCTTATGAGCCTAATTACAACCTTCTTCACGGGTGACGTTATTGTTACCTCTTGCAAATCCAACACAGTTTTGCTCGGCCATTTTCCAAGACACAAACTTTAAACAATTCTCCTTAAAAGTTTTTATAGCTGGTGATTTTCATACATACACTCAAGAAACTGTGCAACTTAACAAAAAAGCCAATAACCAAACAACGTCTTACCTTCTACCCAGAGTTTCTCCACGTCTGTTTCCAGATTAGCTGCCCTTAAACCCACGGCAAAAGCTCCAAAAATCATAAGGCCCACAACCAAAAACTTTCCACAGTTCTTTTGTATGTAACAGCCGAGCCTGAATAAAAATCTCTGGAACTTTGCTCTCAGCCACAGAGGTGCTTTCCTCCCAGTCGCCTTCCCCTGTGATAAGACAAGAGAATGAAGTTACTGCCAATGAAAGCAAACCGATTACACTTACCTGACCAGATAAAGCCATTGGAATACAGAGAAAGAGGTTATTTACACACATGATGTGCATAAAGTAACAAATTTTACCCTCAAAAACACATCTGAGGGGACGTTAACGTTGAGTAAAGATGCACCAATCAGGCTTTTCAAGGCCAATACAGATGTGGTTTTTTTCTAAGAACTTTAACATATAGAAGAAGATAAGAAAGATCAGTTTTAGAAAAATATCATATTGTGGTATCTGACCTGCTGATCACAGATCAGAGGAGATCAATAAAAAATTGAGCACCTCAATTTTTCTGAGATGAGCATACGAACGGCATAATCTGATTTCTAATCCATTGATCAAAACATCTCTAGTCAGGATTCAATTTGATCATGCACACGAATGGATTTCTAAACAATAAATCCCTTTATTGTCCCATCCTGGAACATACATGTCTGGTTTATTGGTTATACATACAGTGCTGTCATTTTACAGCTGCAATAATAAGCTATGAATAGAGCGAAACTGAAGAGTTTGAAACTGGTTTCCAGGTGGACCTCCAAAGTCGATGGAGGTAAATGATGGGAAAGAACTGTCAGCAAGGCCTGCATCATTTCATAAAGATCTGCAATTGCGAACAAGTTGGGTGTCCACCCAGGGTATGTTGACATTAAATTTATATAGTCAACTCATAGCCTACTATACAGAAATGGATGACTCCAATAAATAATATCTACTAACAGGACATTACTTTTGGTCTACTCAGGGGTAATAATCTATTGTATTGTACAAACGTAGATTATCATTAATAACTGATTATTCTTCTCCAAAATTCTTAACTATACTTCACTAGAACAAAGAAAAAAAGTTCTTCATCATTATTTATGTACTGGGTACAAAATTATCTGTTTGCTGGTTCTGAATAGAAGTAGACTTCTGAGTGAACTGAAATACTGCATCCAGTAACTTTTGTGATTCCAATATTGAACAGACAAAGATTTTGCGATTAGATGTATTGTGCAGCTCTACTGTCAACTTATAGTAATAAGTTGACACTGGAGGCGTTTCCACTGTGGGGTTTTGACTTAATCTCTTTAGCCATTTATTTATGCCTTTAAATGCCAAACTCAACAGGAGTTTTATATCTGAGAGCTTGAAACTTCAGTTCTAAATACATGGCAGATATCCCACTGCACAGAGACTATTGTATTCTAAAGGGAAGCAGTCTATGAACTGTCCCTGGGGTGGCTTTCACTTCCACCGTTGCACGCCCCACACATCAATA
Organism: Alfaro cultratus; assembly: GCA_903066825.1. Lineage (NCBI taxonomy): Eukaryota > Metazoa > Chordata > Actinopteri > Cyprinodontiformes > Poeciliidae > Alfaro > Alfaro cultratus. The sequence goes on along the minus strand of CAEFZX010004428.1, from coordinate 3,129 downwards.
GGTGATATTAAATACCCTGAAGAGTGCATGTGGTTAAAACCCACAAATACCACCACACACGTTCACACACACACACAGACACACAGACAACCCCTCTCCCTGTGGAGCTGGCCGTGTGTTCCGGTCTGCATGGGGAGTGGAGAAGCCAACACAAGAGAGAGAGTGAGCGCGCGCGTGTGTGTGTGTGCGTGCGTGTGTGTGTGCGTGGGGGTTACTGACAATATTTGTGAACGGAAGAGAACAGCCACATGGATTTTCAGAAGACTCATCCAAGTTGAGATACCTGTCAGAAAAATATATGTGCAGCAGTCTTTCCAATGTATAGGATAAGATGCAATGTTTTTGCCATGTGCGTTATTAGTTTGGATGCGGTAGTTTCTGTATTGATAAACACAACAAGACGCTTGTTTCACATGCGTTTGAAATAAAAATAAGCTTCTTTTTTTTTTTTTCCCCTTCTCATGTTCATGCTTTCTAGCACGTCTTGTTACCTAGTAGCGACTGGACATAAAGTTTGGCCACTTTACCCCCCAGTAAATACAATGAAACAGGCACCACGCAGCTCTCCTGTAGTGAAACATGAGACATAAGCACCTCTGATATTTGCTCCAGAGCGAAGCCCGCATCGCAGTAACTCGGCCGCTGTAAATACTCCAAATCCAGCGGTGTGCCGCGGGTATAGTCCCCCCTGTTCCTCCGCGTTATCCTCGGCCGATCGGGGTCTCTGTTTTCCTGCTCGAAGGGCGCATTAGCAGTCGAGGCCATGTTGCGGGGACTGCGAGGTGGTTACCGTTTCCCACTTTATAGTATTTCCCCGAAAGCGTGTAGCGATATCCCGAGGCGACAGAGTTTCACTCGTGGAGACCTCACACCCGTGAAGTGGGACTTCATACTCCTGTTGGAGACGGCGAGTCAAAGTCTGCGCCTTCCATCCCAACATTTCGTGATCCGGAGGTCTCCGCCGCTCTCACCGCTTTCACCTTGTCTCTTAAAAAAAAATGTTGAAAAAGGGGGGGAAAAAGAAAAGAAAAGAAAAAGTAAAAACAGAAAGTTTCTCTCAAAAAGCGAGGCGCGCAAAGGGATTCCCACACACAAGTGGTCGGGTATGAAAGCTCGATGGTCGCAGCATTCTGCTGAGATCTATGTGGTCTTCCCCTGGGCCGCGCGTCACGGCCAACTCTGAGATTCAATAGAAGAGGGAGAAAAAGACCTCTCTCCGTTTGGAGGCAGAGAAAGGAGGAGGGGTGAGAAAAAAAAGACTCTAGATCCCGCCTCTGGGGCTGTCAGATCGCAGGACTTTCTTGCATCTGATTGGTTCCAGAAGGGCAAAAATTACTCAGCAAACACGACTATTATTAGCTGCTTAGCAACAGCTCACTAAAGTAGAGAGACCACCCAGGTGGATGGACCTCGTGTGTGCATCTCCGACTTCAGGGGGTGGGGACGGCGGGGTTCTCCGAGAGCGGAACCTCTCGGTGCGGTCAAGTTTCTGCACAGCGGTCCGTTGCAGGAGAAGGGAAGCGTTTCCACTGGAGGAGATCTCAAGTCAGAGGAGAAGTCCCGGACCTGTACGTCGGAGGAGAGCTGAGGAATGTCAGAAGTGAAGTTTTAAACTCCCCACCCCTCACTGCCTTAACCATTATGGTTGTTGAGCCTCAGATTACAGTGGTTCAAGGGGAGGCCCTATACGCTTTGGTTATAAAACTGTGGCTAAGTACCACCGGTTGTACTTGAGCTATCCTTTAGTATCCTTTAGTTTAGTATTTTTAGCAGAAGTCAGTTTGATATGAGCGATGTGGCTCTCCCCTGAGGGCGGCATGGCCTGCGGCATGCCATGTAAGAATGAAAAAATAAATAAATAAATAGAAAAATAGTAATTTAAGAGAAAAAATAGAAAAAAAAATATTTGCACAAAAAGGAGTTTCTATTGCTCATTTGCATTCCCAGTGATGGTTGCCTTCTCTTTGTTCACAAAAGTAACATTTTCAGAGCTCCCAATCAGGAATACAAAAAATATATTGTACATTCAGGACATATGCTGAATGTGAGGAGCCCATGGAGCAGCTGTGCATTTAGAATCTTATATGGTTGGGCAAATCTAAAATGTAGTGAATCTGATCTATATAAAGAACTCTTAAGCCCTTTTAACAATTTGAACCTCTAAACCAGGGGTCCCCAAAGTCGGTCCTGGAGGGCTGGCATCCTGCATGTTTTAGTTAAATGTGCAGGATGCCGGCCCTCCAGGGCCGACTTTGGGGACTCCTGCTCTAAATCAATAGACTGTATACTATATACTCACTCACCCCTGTTGTGAAAATTGATAACATCCTTTAAAAACTTCCAGAGTTAGGAACCTGAACAAATCAATTAGAAAACTAAGTTTTAAGAAATATTGTGTTTAACCTCAAAGTAATTGTATACCATTTGATTTTATTGCAGCACTCAAGATTTTTGGATAGGACATAGTAATATATGCCCACTCTAAACACTGCAAACCTGTCAGATTGTGAGGGCATCTCCTCTGCACAGATTACCCCACAGGTAAAACTTTCAAAAAATGTGTCCTCTTCAGGAGAAGTCATTCCCTTATTCCCTTGCCTATTAAATGTATATTTTGGGTGGATCTTTCCATTTCTGACCAGAAGTATAACTGCTTTGTACAAACACTGACTGGCATTTGAAAATATTTGTAATTCCTTGCATCTTGACTAAGACACACAATGAAGAAAAATAGACCTGTGTCATGATGCTGCCACTATCAGGCCTAACTGTGGTTCTGGTTGGTCTTTTTGGTTGTGCAGTTTTGCTTTTGTTCCATGCCAACATACCTCACTATGGCTAAAGTGCTCAACCTTGGTTTCATTTTGCCACAACCAGTGATGGCATAGTTACTTTGGAAAAGTAACTTTAATCGGATTACTGATTACTCCTTGAAAAAGTAACTTAGTTAGATTACTGACTACTTTATTTGGAAAGTAACTAAGTTACATTAAAAGTAACTTTTTAGTTACTTTCAGCAGTTGCTAACAACACTCTGCCACCTGTGAAAGATACATTGATCTTTGCCAAAACTTAATTGTAAGTTATTTTATAATGGTAACATCAACAATGTGTCTCCACTTTTAAGGT
>CAEFZX010004423.1:0-73953 GCA_903066825.1 Alfaro cultratus | reverse complement strand
TATATATATATATATATCTACAGTATATATATATATATATATATATATATATATATATATATAGAGAGAGAGAGAGAGAGATAGATATAGATCTGTATATCTATATATCTATATATTTATTAATGCATAGGCTATTATATGTTTCATGTTTTAAATAATAAAATAGACAGTTTTTCCATATTTTTATAGGGAGTCTCGAGTATTAGTAGATTAAGTAGAGTTCAGGTGACTGTGGTCGCTAACTTTTGTAAATACCAGAAGTTAAATGAACACAAATTACAGTAACAGTAAACATTTCTCTTCTAGAGATTTTGTGCATGGTTTTAACAAAATAAAAAAACAATAACTGATACCAAAAACAGTTGGTGGGCAGTACATTTAGAAAAAACTGCCTTTTTTTTTTGTTTTAAGAAATCATATTGTGTAGAAACTGACAAGGTTATCAAGTTACTGGTTAGTGAATAAGTTGCCGCCATTTCACAATTTGAACTAAAAATTATAGATTCAAATTGTTAGATCAAAACGGGAAATCCTGTTGCCGGCACCTGTAATTGATGCAGTTTTTTTCAACACCAATTGTAGTGATCAATGGTTCAGTTTGCATGCATGCTGTAGCATTAAGTGCCTTATCTTACAGCAAGCTGCTTATTTTTTCCTGTTGTCAACCTTGCATTTCTAAATCAACTCGCAGAAGTCAATCTTTTCACTATGTTTAATAACAGGAAAAATGAAAAGCTCCTGAAGGTAGCTATACCTCCTGAATGGCTATCTGGAGAGAGAAACAGCACTGCAATGCAATTTATTGTGAGTGAGTTCACAGCCCTTAGGCTTCTTCTTTGAAGGAAAAAAACAACTAACAAATAGGAAATAAAAGCATCTCTCCTCTTAATCCTCCACACCTGAAATGTGACAGACACAGGTCAAACACTTCTTACCTCCATCCAAGTTAGATAAGGTCTGAGTCGGTCTGGTCAGCATTTCAAAAAACGTAATCAATCTTGGAAAAGGTAATCAGATACAGTCCAACTCTAAGCCACTCTGCCCTTTGGGAGGCGAAGAGACACATTCATTTTAGTGAAGAGGGCACACAATCTCCCTTTTGTAATTAAGAGTACCCAAATAAACTGTGTGTGTTACCCCTGAAGTGGAACCGTTAGAAACAAATAAAAGGCTAATGAAGAAATGATTGCTGTTTTACGGCAACAAGAAGGAGAAGGACTCGTACAGCAGCTCAATGACTGTGCAGCAGCACAAACTGGCTCTGAACACTGCAGAAATCAGTTCAAATAAATGACAAAGCTGTGAGCTCATAAAGTGGACTTACTTACTATCCAGTATATGGGGTTGTGAGCTAGTTAACCTGTTTTACTCATTTCTTTTGGGGTGAAAAAGAAAAGCAATCAGGAAATCAGAATTAAGGTCAAACTGGTACAGTAGTGTGATGTCATGAGTTTTAGCATCTTCTCTCTGGTTGAAAAGAAGCTTCACTGCCATATTAAGAAATGGTTGAACATAAATACACACCAAGGTTTATGAACAATTCAAGTGTTCAAATTATGGGGGGATTAAAATAAAATAAACAAAAGAACAGGTTGGCTGAGAATTCGTTAGTTCAGAGGCATCAGTGACTCGCTAAATTGTGGGAACCTTCAGGTCACGGTGAAATCGTGACCTGAAGGCTCAGGTCATGAGCTTTCAGGTCATGATCTTTGTTCTACTATGATATTTGTTCTACTATGAGCATTTTTTTTTTAATTATGAAGAAGTTTTACACTACGTTGGTACGGCTCTTTGTGCATCGTCAATAAACCTCAAACTGGAGCTCATAGACGCCTCCTGTTCACCCACCTCTGGTTCCCTCCCACCTGAGGGAATAACATGCTGTTTTTCATAGCTTTAACTCATACAGCTTTCACTGTATAAGATTATCATTATGGATGTTAAATGTTTTAGCTATGTTACTTAGTTTTGGAGTGAGTCTAAAATGCTGGCAAAATCCGAGATTATTTTTTATTAAAAAGTACATTCAGTATAATTTAAAATATAACCCTCCTCTCACATGTGACCACAAAAAAGTACTTATATTGTCTTACAGCACTTCTACTTTTAACAAAATGTTCTGTTTGCAGAACATGTAGCAGAGGATGTAATGTTACATCTGATGCAAAACATTTGTCCACTTGTTGAGCTCAGTCCCCAGGCCTTTTCTTGAATTTAAATCTGAAAACACATGATGCTTATTTCTTATCATATTATGTCCTAGAAACCTTGTAAATAAAATACTTATTTTCTTTTAGTGTTGATTTCACAGTGACCTCCTGGTTTTGCCAACCAGTGCAGCCTGTCTGTATGGAAATTCAGAAAATAATTACTGCCATTTAACCTTGATGCGTCGTTCTTTGTATTGTATAAGGAGATTACTCCCAAATCCAGCTAATTATTTTTCTATTAATCTGATCAGTATTATGACACTACATTAGTGCAGGATTCAGACTTTTGATTTATGTGACTTCTCTGTAATTTAGTTTTTAAGGAGTTCCCTTGAACACATGTAAATTCACATTTGGGTTTTTTTTTGTGTGTGTGTGTGTGTGTGTGTCATCATGGCGATATGTGTGCAGTTTATTTACTTGTGTTGATAGGAGGCTCTGTCTGTAGACATATTGTGTCATCATGACAACAAGCAGTCAAACAAGTTTTGTGAACCATAGCTGTGTAGTTCCAGTGTGTTCTCCCCACAATAGATATGATCCTGAGTTTTGTCTCTTTTTAAACCAGACAACATGTTTTAAAAGTCACCATGTTTAAATTTGTACAGTGTCAAAAAGTAAGTTGGGTCATTATTTAAGGAAATAAATAATGACCCAATTATTGGGTCATTATTTATATATAAATTATATAAAGTCTTTATATAAATATATAAATTATATAAAGTCTGAATGCTTTTCAATGCCTTGAAAAGCATTCAGACTTTTTTGACTGTACTTTAATAGGATTTTATGTGAAAGACCAACAAAAAGTGCAGTATATTTGTGAAGTAGAAATAAAAAGATTAAAGATAAAAAAAAATACATAAAGAATAAAAATATGACCTTTTTTTCCACTCTGAGTCAAAACTTTGCAATTAAATGTGTTAGAGACACATAATGGATAAATTCACAAAACTGTGAAATTATTATTTTTTTATTCATCCACTTCTGTCCTAGATCTACAAAGCATTTTGCATTAAATACATTCAACCATCAGCACATATTTTTCATCAGATTATATTTCTTTTCTCCTTAGCCACAAAAACATCAGGTCCAGAAATGATTATGAAAAATGTTTCCACACAGTGACCCTCTATGTCTTGTGCAAATGAGGCCCTGTTTTATATTTTAAGATTTAATTTCTCTGTCTAAGACACAATTCCTCTCTTCAGAATGGTGTTACTAAGTCAGTAGGTGGAGTGGGTGTTTTTACATCATCGCTGCATATTATAAAAGAGGATAAAAATATATAATTTTTAAAACCTTGATTCATAAAATCATTCCTTGCTTGCAATATTGCATAATTGCGCCAATTAATGATAGACTGTTAGAATAAAAGGGAAGTTTATGTTTTCCTGTCCATTATTATTCTGTTATTTTGAATAAATTCATAAATAAAAAGGTCTTTGATTTCTCCAAATATTACCTGACGTGTGATGACAGTAGGACGACCAGACTTTTAATTACAAAACTTTTTTTCTGAAGGCATAAACATAATTTTGAGCTGAGTTTAGATAAGTTATATAATTACAAAACAAACTAGCAAATTACTGCTGATTAGAGGTTAAGATTTAGCTTTAACTGAGATAAATAAGGAGTTAAATAGTTAAATTAAAACAATTTGCTGAACAAATCCATCCTGCGCTAGTCCATAAAAACAGACAAGTATAATTAACGATTCACATTTCTATTAGAGGAATACATATGTCTGGTAAGTGGTGTGATAATTCTTAACAAGGAGAAAATATAAAAATACAAAACAATATTTACATTCATGCCAATTTTACTATATTATACAGTGCCGTTGAATAGATATTTTTGTTGATTTTTTAAAAGTATTTCCTCATAAAATAAAAAAGATGATAGATCAGACTTGCTCACAATCTCGCAAGCTGTGAAACACTTGATCGCACTGAACATGCATCAGCTTCTTATAATTAAAACGTGTCCGGTCCTCTATATTTCTTGAAGCGCGGGCCTTTTGTTTCGTGTTTACGTTCCAGGATGGATAACTGACGGCAGATCAAGACGCTGAGCCTCTTGTGATGAAAGGTTTTGACTGCACAGATGAAAGTTTGTGAATTCCAACGTTCAACTACATATCTGGTTACAAAGCGAGGTCAATCCACTTGTGGTGACTAGATTTTAGTGTGCAGGGCGCCGTATAGGTGGAGGAAAACACACAGCCGCAACCGACATGTTGGGTATTTTTAACATTTCAGCTGTTCACCTCTTTTTTGTGTGGATTGTGCTTCAGAGTGGAGCTGAAAATATTTGATGAAATCTCCTCATTTGTCATCAAAAAGTTGATCACCCATAGAAAGTGTGGAGCATACCTGCTGTTGTAGAGGCTTGTTGGAGTCACTGGAGTATCTGAAATCCAATCTTCCACATCTGTGTGTTTCCAGCGCTGCCAAATTTCCGACTACTGTAACTAAGAGGGATTGTTGTGGTTCACAGCAGCGCGACTTCTCCTCTCCGTTGACTGTCCACCCATAAAAGTGTCAAGACTGAAGTGTGTGGATTAGAAAATGAGTGAAACAGCGGCCATTTTCAGCAGCTTGTGTGAAAAGTTTCTTTCGCTTACAGCACAGCCATCTAGCAGAAGGAAAACACATTAGTCCCAGCGGATAGGAGTTCCATAGAAACCAGATATGGTGCTTTTATTCAGAAGGACACAAGTTAATTTATGTTGGAGCTTAAAATGAGCCTGTTGCTGCTTCTTATGTTAACAAGAAAGCAGGTGTGTGGAGTGTAACCTCGGAGCAACTGGCTTCGCTTCAAGATTGTGTCTGAATTTAAATGTTTTCTTAACTTTTCTTACATCATAAGCAGTTTGCAAAGACAATATCAATCAGAGTAATGATGTTTTGCTGGAGCAAACCCCAAGGATCTTTACGCAGGCAAACAGAGAAACATGCTGCTACAAGTTTTTATAGCTTACAAGTTACCTAATAGGGTCAGTGAAGGAACACATTCACAAGTGATACATGGCAGCAGAGTCAGAGACAGAGCGTGACACTGTTGAATTTTGCATAGCATGTCCAAGCACGTAGAAGGCATCCACTAATATCCAAGCATTCCCATCTGCCATTGTTTGGCAAACAGGCAGCAGAGCTCTGAGAAAAACAGCCGCTTCTCCCTCCCGCCTCTCACCCAGTGATCGACACACTGACTCATGGAATGAGCACTTCAGCTGAGGTGGAGGAGAGGCATCTGGACAGCATCTCGTGCCTGGATCCTCTGAACCATCCAGCCTCTTGAAACGTTTTGTCGCCATTCTGTCCAGGCTGCACCATTTTCATTCCAGCTCAGACGCTCTGCTCTTCCACCTGTCATCTGCACTCTGAGTTTCCTGCAGCCGACTTGCTGACAGCCTCTGAACGTGAGGGGAGTCACAACACAGGCAGCCCAGAGATAAGTGTAAAAATACACACAACAAAACAGATTTACCCACCGCTGTGCTCATAAGCTAATAATAAATGTATAACAAAAGATATGTTGTTGTTTTTTTTTGGATGTTAACGTCAAAAAATAGCAGCAATTTTGCAACTCAAACCTTTTTTCCTGCTTTTGCACCTGTAGCATGTAAATGAAGTTCTTGGTTAATAACAACTGTTTTTGAAAATGTCTTACCTGAGGGAAGGTTGTTTCTCTGTACTTTCATTACCAACATGAAAGGCTCTGACAGACAGTGGCATTGCAGCCTTGTTTGTGCATGCTCAGGGTTGCTTCCTGTTCTGAGCATGCCTTGAAACACCAAAAGCAACTTTCAAATGTTTTCAGATTTGTTAAATGAGTTGTTTGCTTTGAATTTTTTCTGTTCTAAGCAGCTGTAAACTACTAGTAGCTTAGAGAAATTTGCTAGACTTGCATTCAATATGCACATGAGTTTTAAAGTGTGTTTTATGTTTAAGTTACTGTCATCGACTTGTTTTAGCAAGTTTCTGAATTCACACCAGGAAGACGCTACATTGCAATGCAGAAAAAAAATGTGAAGAATCCATCTGGGAATGTTGCAATCCTCCTGATTCTTGCAATCTATTTATTTTACATGTAAATTATAAAACAAAATCAATTTCTACCCTAATTATTAAACTTTAAAATTTAGATTACTCAGTCAGTATAGAAGTAGTTTTATTTGATAACCTGATGTCACACTGTTTCTTAAATTGCTGTATGTTCGTACCTCTTAAAACACTATATGTAGGATCACTGATTTGGGGAATATGCATAGTTTATGATGTGCCTCCATTATAACTAATGCCTTTTTATTATGATTAAGCATATAAAATTCATTGTGCTGTTGTAACATTTTACCAAGCACTAACATCTTTCTTTCTTTTATATTCAGGTGATTACCTGACTATCTCTGGAAGAAAGTTCAGTGCTATGTTGAACAATGGCTGCCCACTTGTGGTCAGATAATTAATAGCTGAGTTAATGAGACGGTGAGGCCAAAGCAGTCAGCTACTTCAAGCACTCATGGTGAGTGAGTCTTCATCAGTGCAGACAGAGCGTCTGCATAGCATGGCATGAGATTAATTACCATTTTAATCAGGTCATTATTGTGACATTTACTACATTTCAAAGCACTTGTGTGTTGAATCTTTTGCAATGCCCATGTCACTGTTTTGACATGTCGAAATAATCAGAAGCAGCTTTGATTACCAGAAGATGACAGGAAGTGTGGCACTGTGCAAGAGGAATAAACCTTGAATGCATCTTTTCTCTAAAGTCACTCATTTCTATGTGCCAACAGAAAAGTGTGGTGAAGGAACTTAATCCCCCCACAAATTACACTGTTTGATTTTGCAACCTTGTTTTGTGCTAAACCTGGGTGCTTATTAAATGACTAAATCATGATTGCTTCTTTAATCTTGTTCTCAAATTCTTTTAAGAATGAAAGAAAAACACAAACTCTTACCAAGTAATTTTGGTCTAGTTCTAACACTAATATCTTAATACACTTGAAATATGAAAGAAACTAACTTACAACTAACTTTTTAACAAGATAAATGAGCTGGGATTAAGTTAATAACTCCTTAATATTGATTAAAAAAAAACTAGATAATTTAACTTAAAACATGGGGAAAAAGGTATTGTTATAAATGAAATTATCTGCCAATGAAACTAGTACTTTTTCATCTTATTGACTTAAATCAAGCTCCTACATCTTTCTGAAAAGTTACTTATCGGTAAGTTTTGTCTTATTTCAAGTGTACTAAGATATTTGCACTGAAAACTTGACCAAAACTACTTGGTAAGATTTAGTATTTTTGCAGTGGGATTCTGTTTTGTATTTATCTATGTTTTGTTGCTTTCACCTTATTTCTGTTTGGGTTAATTAGTTCATCCACAAAATTTCAAATTTTGTCATTTAATTTAGTTTGGGTGTAAAGCTTTTTCAAAAATGTCCATCATCAGTTATTTCCATCTCATCTCCTTGTTGTTTGGTAGTTACCAGCCCCTTCAGGTCTTGTGGGTATCGTGAGCACTTGCTCACTGCTGGAGACAGTTTGCATTCCACTCTTAAATTTCAATTTGTTTCTCGCTGGTTCCTCTTGTGCCCACCTTCGATGCTATAATTACATTTGGGCAATGGGGTCTACAGTATTTCAATTAAAGGGAAATGGGGCACATTCCCCTCTTGTAGCCCCCTCTTTTCGATTCAGGCTGACATGAGTGTGGTGTTGTCATGTGATCGCAAGATAAGGCCAACCAAGCAGGACACCCAGCTGGGTGTAATATTCCGAGAAAAATATTGCCTTGTTAAAGGTACTGCAGCAGCAATATTTACTTTGGTGCAAAACTTTCGTAATGAGCAAACTGCATTACATGGCAGTCTTTTTCCAAATGTTCCATTAAGGAATAATTAGAAATAGAATAAGCAAAAATTTAATGTCTGTCTCTCTGCAGGTGACAGTAAATTGTCTTTGCCATGGTTCCTCTGTGAAAACGCAACATATAAAAGAACAATTAAAGACAAAACAACTGCATTAAAACATCTGTTGAAACTCACTCAAGACCATCAAACAGCATGTGAACCTACAGGGGTGAAACATAAATTCAAGAAGCTCATAAGATTGTTTTCAACCCGCTTCGAACGGGACAAGATTTGCAGTCATTAACATCGGCTTGGATCATCGGGGGAAATCACTCTGACCCATGCAGTTCTGCCACTTTTATAGAGTCTGGATACAGATGTGAGTTTTCACAGGATGCCAGGACGCCCTCAGCCACCATCTCTGAACAGGTGATGTATGAAGCTCAAAGCACTGATGCTGGGCCATAATAATCCAGGATAAACGGAAACAAACACTACCCTCATGGCTTAGGACTCCTTCATTCATCAGCCTGTCTCTGATCTCCTGCTTGAGCTGTGTTACCCTCAGCTTGAAAGAAGCCGAGGCGATCAGGTTAATGGCCATTAACAGTGAAGATGGTTACAGAGATAAAACCTTTGATCTTTTCTGATGAGGCAGAGGAGTGTCGCTCAGATTTCCTCGTCACTGACGCTGTAAGTTGTTTTTATGATGAAGGAAACTATTAATCATTCAGATGAATGCTGTTGTAAAGTTCTTGATTGGAAGAACTTCAGCTGGAGTTTATTCATTTCTACTACTTCTTAGATGGAAAACTACACATGTTGTATTTTATCTGGAAATTTGCATTGAATTTCCAGCATCGCTGATTTGCATAAAATGTTCAAGAGACCTTTTAGTGGAGCCTCACTAAATACTTGCAAAGCATCTTTAACAAAAAAAAAATATCAAAATTGTCATTTAGCTGAACTTGGACTTAATATATAGATTTCTGCATATCTGGAAAAAACGAAGAGGCCACTGCATTGAAAGCCATTGAAAGCCTCATGGTTATTCCACCAAATATTGATTTCTGAGCTCTTCCTGAGTAAAAACATTAGTATTATTGTTTTTAAATGAATATAAACTTGTTTTCTTCGCATTATTTGAGGTCTGAAAGCATTGCTTCTTTTTTGTGATTTTGACCATTTTTAATGTTCTGCAAATAAATACTAAATTTTGCTTGGAATTTTGAAGACATGTTGTCAGTAGTTTATAGAATAAAAGAGCAATGTTAATTTTACTCAAACATATACTTATGAAAAGTAAAATCAAAGAAACTCATCATCTAAAGTGGTCTCTTAATTTTCTCCAGAGCTGTATATTTAGAACTTACATAGAACACCATCCACATGTATTAAAACTATGGATAAAAAAATTATGTAGTGTTAAAATAATCTTTCCAGTTGTCCTGGAGAATTGATTAGTTGTCCTGCAGTTAGTTTTGGAGGCTTCACCATCCTTGCCCAATTCCTGACTGTGCACAGTGCCAAGATGAACTTAAAGCACCTTCCTGCCTCCTTTGTCACAGTTCAAGTTGTGTCAAACACTTTTAATATATGTGAGCAGTTTTACACATGCAGATTTTGGCTGCACCCAGTAGAGATAACGTTTATATAACATGTTTCCTTGTCTTTCACATTTTGGGAACCTAAATGTGTCCCAGTGTTTAGTCAGAGCTAAATCACATGGAAACAGGTTTTCAGAGACTACTAGTTGATTAAAATTTAAATATCAAAACGTGTTGAATCAATTTTATTTAGATTTTTGAAGATACAAATTAATGCTGACTTTATGTCAAAAAAAAAAAAAAATAAGGTAAATGTTCTGTACATTTATAACTGAAAATATGCTTCTGCAGTATCTGAATAATCAAGAAAAACATGCAATTTGCTTTTTCATCATAAGAAATGAAAAAATAGCTTATGATTTGCCTCCATTCAATAATTTTTTTAATTGTTTTTAATCTTCCGTCATGCATTTATTACTTTACTAAATGTTCTATTCATATGTAAAGAAAGAACTGATGTGGATATGGGTGTGTTAGTTTGTGTGACAAGAAAATAACTACAAACCTTTACAAAACATGATCAAGAAATGAAATATTAGAAAAGGAAAGGCAGAACCTTTGCCTTGATGGATGACTGTCCTTACAGGCTGAATCAAATGTTCAAATTTGTTAAAACTATCATATGATTAGTGTGGATTTATTTAAGTAATCTGGCCCATAAACATAATGTTAAACTAAACTCACATCTGTCATCTTAGTTAGTTTAGTCTACAGTGACTGTCTTGCTTAACACCATCTTTTCCCAGCTTTTGTTTAGAGTCAAGATTGCTTAATCTGGATATCAAGATAAGGAGGGAAGCAATACTGAGGAAGGAAGGACCCCTATGTGATGGTGAAGTCAAGGAGCCTCCATGCTCCAGTTCTCACATCTCCAACCACTGCACATTCAGAAGCTGAGAGGAGATAGGGGCCAGAGGAAGGCATGTTTGACTCATGACTTACAATCGTGCAACCTAATGCACGGCCAATGGTGGTTAATGGGGTGTGGACTGCAGTGTCTGACTAAGTGCCATCATTCATACATTTTCAAGCCTCAGTGGTTTCGTTTCAACTGTCTGAAATGAAATGCATAATTGAAGAATGCTTTACAGTCTGCAGCAATATGAGGAAGAAAGAGTATCTGAGGTGTCTTCGAGTATTTTCAGTGAAATTGGAAAAGGATTCTTAAAACTAAGACTAAGAGCCACATGCACTACCCACTAGAGAGAGCCTTGTTTTATATAAAATAATTTTACACAGTTGGATATTTTAGAAAATTTCAAGCAATGAGACCAGAAATTTTGTGTAAACTTGGAAAACCTCATGTTCGTATATTTCAATTCAAACACATTACAGTAATTTAATTATATTCAGTTTCAGTTTAGTTGACTTGTACAGCACCAATTCACAACATGTCATTTCAAGGCAATGCATGGAAAAGGTAAGTTCAGTCCAATCACCCAGGCACATTCAAAGTCATTCAATTTGATTCTGTTTATCAAACAATGCAAGTTCACTTTAATATGCAAATTGGGTTAAAATGTTTTCCATCTAAGGAAACACAGCAGGTTCCATTGAATCACTGACATGCAGCATTTCCACCCTTGCTCCAGAGGGTTTCTTTTGTTTTTTTGTTGTTTTTCTTAATAGTTAATGTGCTAAAGGGGAGATGGAAACACATTTGCCAAATAAGTTCTGACTTAGGGGACATTACATGACTGATCAGCTGTTTCTGCTGTCTCTCAGTGTGGATGGCATATGTAGTTGTCATATGACCCTTAATCAACATCATGTAACATCATGCTAGTTGACGTAACAGAACAAAAACAACTCTGAAAACCTGTAAATTTTTCTGGGATAGTTGGTCCAGGCTAGTTTGCAATATTTACTTCCTGTTTATTATTAGCCATGTGTAACGTCATCATCTGATGAAATTACACTTCATGAAGTCTGGTTGATTTGCTCCAAACCTGTAGATGGAAACACACCTAATTCGCATTTTCTTTTTTGTGACATTTTAAAAGTTTGCTTGAATTTGTCTGACAATTAAATGTAAACATAGCTGTTGTTAAAGTGTAAATGGATGCCATCTTTTAGGTGCATATGTTCAGTGCTGTAAAAACGTTTGCCTTCTTATCAAACATCAGCTGTTTTTCATACTAAAATGTTTCAAATCATCGAACTAGTCTTAATATCAAACAAACCAGAGAATAGCAGTCCCTCAGATCCAAGAAAACACAAAGAGCTTTGACGCTTGCAGTAGATTCACACTTACTTCGTTCCAAACCAAGTTTTGCTGAGTAAATATCAAAATCCAGTTTTTTTTTGAAAAAGTAATAATTGCAGGTTAATCTCATAATTCGGTTTCCCTTTCTTGGTGGAAAGACACCACCTGTAAATGTTTCTCTGGGATTAATAAAGTGTATTTGTTATTTCATCCATTCATTCATTGAGTATTTGTGATAACTGACAGAGTTCCTCAAGCATGAATGAATCTGAATTTAATTTTAATTGAAATCCAGACTTTGACTAGGTCACTCCAAAACATTGAGCGGTGTTTTTGTTTGGGTGGTATTGTCCTTCTACATAACCCAAGTGCTCTTCAGCTTCAGGTCATAAACTGATAATCAGACATTTTCTTTCAGGATTTTTGTTAAAGAGCAGAATTTATGCTTCCATTAATTATGACAAATAGTCAAGGTCCTAAAGAAGCAAAGCAGCATCAGACCATCAAAATATCACCTTTGTTTAGCTTTAGGCATGTTCTTTTGATTTCACATTTGACATCCTAAAAACTTGGATTAACACCCAATATAAAGAATACACAAAGGGAAAATGTCCCAGCATTTAAACTTATTGATATACCTAAAAATGACTGGCAAATTCATTTGCCATTTGTTTTCTTGACAGAAATGCTCAGTCAAAGCTGCATGATGGATGGCTGTGTTCCTTCTTGTGAGAGGATAAGTAAAAGCAGCTATCTCCTCCCTCAGCAGATCTTGTTCCACGAAATGAAACAACATCCTGATAACTTTTTTGTCTTTGTCAGCAACACAAGCATCAAACCAATTGCTTCCAATCAGTTTAATTTGCATGGGGCTCTGATGGTGGACTCAAGCTGAGTGTGGCGCCCTAAATGAACCCTTAACTTTGTAGGCTCTTCCGATCCTACCTAAAGAGCTTTGCTACTTAAAAGATGCACTGCAAAAAATGTGTGATTGGAGCTGTTTTGCTTTTTTTGCTGATTACTAAAGGGAAGTCTGGTTTTCTTGTAAAACATTCTACTCAAAATTACATTTCTGTTTTGTCAGAAATTAGAAATGGACTATAAAAATTGTTGTTGTTTTTTTACTCTACCTCAGTTTAATTTTAAAAAGCCTTAATCTTTGAGATGCCCCCTCACTTTTTGTAGTGTCCTTAGTGTCGTACAGTTGCTGCCTAAGCAAGCAGATCCTCTAATGAGCCAGCGGGTATCAGCAGATGTGGGTCTATAACTTAATTTCCCCCCTCAGCTATAGAGCAGATCCTATGGCCTGTAAGTGGTCTTGATGGATGAGGACTACAGCTCATCATACCCCACCTCCATCAGCCCCCTGCATCAAGCACCTTTTAGCTTTGTTTCTTCCATCCCTAAATATTCCTTCTTTAACTACAGGCTCAAAAGGATTTTTATGAATGCGTCTTGTTTTTATTTGTTAAATGCATCCTCACCCATAGCTAGTCGAGGTTTTTCTTGTGTTTAAATTTGTCTATGAGGATTAGCTGGTGAGCTATTTACATGAAATCAGTTCTGTTTGTACATATTTCACCTCTCTTTTTAATACTGTTTTACAGCTAAAGGTTATCAAGCCAAATTTAGGTTTTTAAGTAGTTGTAAATTAAACCAACATGTAAAGTTCCAATAGACAGCAAGTCGATTCAAAGAGCAAAAAACAAAGTCAACAAGCAAACCTGTTAATGAATTCTTTTTTAAGGCCCATCACGGAAGTTTTGGAAAATTTTTAAACTGAGATTTCAGATAAATGTCTGAATTACATTGAAAAGAATAAACTGAAAGCCAGTTTGAGTAAAATAGTTTTTTTTTAATTGTTGAAAAAGTCTCCTGATTTGGATTCAGGTGTGTTTTTACCAGCTGCTGCAAGCAGCTTGACATTTGAACAGCAGAAGGAGTTGCTAATGTTGCAGTTGGAGCATGACAAAATTAAGACATTGAGAAAGAGTTGTCATTAGAACATATGCACTGTCAGAGGAACAACTGGAGAGAACCCTTGCATGCAATGGGAGCGCATGCAGACTTCATGCAGAAAGTTCTTGGCTCAGGATTGGCGGAAGGCAAGAAAAACAATGACAAGCAGCAAAGTCATACCAAAACTTACTGATCAAATAAAACAAAGATGTCTCTCACTGATGTGTTCACTGTACAATTGAACCCCCAGTATCCACAAAGGTTAGGGGCTACAACTAAATAGCTAAACTCCACTAACACTTGAAACCCCCTCTGAAAATGCTTAAAACTGCCTATTTTAACATTTCAAACTCCAGATATACCTTAATATGTTGTTACGGCCAGTGGCCTTGTATGTTTTCTTTTTCTCTTCCTTTTCTGTATATCTGCAGCTTTCTAATCAAATGGACTCCACTGGGAACTGGATGCAGCCCTCATCCTCCTGTGCCACTCCCTGAAGTCTACAGCAGAGCTGATTGGCTTATTGGCTGATTGGCTCACCAATTGTCAGCTCCACCAATCGGTGATGAGGTCTCCCTTTTTAAACCCAAGACTTCCTGGGAGAAGGTGTGGCTGATTCTTTGTTGAGTCAGCTTGCAACTTTGTTGGGTGTTTGACTGCTTTAAATAGTTTTGTCTTTCTGTGAACTTTTGAAAAATTTGACAGCTCTTGTCCCTGTGTGGGTTTTGTATCTCTACTAAAGATTTGTAGTTTGTTCTTGTTTAACCTGGACAAAAGGTGCAATTTTGCTTTGTTAAGATCTTGATTTACACCTCTGATTGTTTTGTGGATATTGTTTTATTTAGTATTTTTGGTTATAAGACCCTAACTTTTGATTATTGTTGATTTTTACCCTTTTATTTTGTTAAACCCAAACAATAAACCTCAAACTGTTAAACCTTTAACATCTAGGTTTCTTTAATGTTACTTCTCCTTCCCCTGGTTGAGCTGGGTCATAACATATATATTAATATGCAGAGCAAAAAAAAAAAACAAAAAAAACGTCTTATCACTAATACAGAGGCTAATATTTACAGTCTTCATCTCTGCTCTTAGGGGTAAAACCAATGGCACTAAGAAAAATGAGTGGTACTTGGCTCATTTGCAAACATCAGCCAATAACGTGTCAAGTACCATTGAGCTCAGGTATTTTGGCTTCCCTAGCTGCATTTTATTTTGAATATTTTGGATATGCTCCATAAAAAAAATCTGTAGAGATTTGAATAATTTGAATTGATGTGAATCATTTGGAGTAAGGCTCCACAGAAAAATAAATGGGTGACTGCAAATACTGAGCCATGAATAGACAAAGTTCCACTTTAAAACCCCCATAACTTTCTGACACTAAAAAAGAGTAGCATAAGCTCAAACCATCAACAGAACAAGACATACAAAAGATAAAATATTATAAAAAGCATTCAGTGTTCCAAAAACTTCAAGGATGTGTGAAATTCCATTGTCCATGTGTAGTGTGTGCGTCTTCAGAGCTGTTTTAGTTTGTCCAACATAAACTAAACCACAGGAACATTTGAGTGAACACACTACATGCATGACTGCAGTTTATGAAGGCTGTAATGGGGCAGTTTGTACCTGTATGTAAATAAGTAAAAACTTCTACAGTGACTCCAGGAAAGGAAAATCAGTGAGTTGATTTGGAAGCTAAAATTACATTTTAGATGGGTTTTTTGGCATATGAATGAACCAGTCTGTCTCCTAAGTTGCAAGAGCATTTAAATATAATCAAATGGGGGGCAGAGTTCATAAAATTAAAGGTTGTCTTGCCATCTTGGTCCAAGCAGCAGTTTGAACAGTACAAACCTTTTTAGTCAAATGTCCTACATAAATTCTCATTACGTTGAGTAACTACCAAAAAACTCCAGTTGTTTTCTAATAAGAATACGATTGGATGAATTGAATGGGTTGTTTATTTTTGAACGTAATCAGATGTAATCAGATGTGGTAGTTTGGTTATTCAAGGCGGTTAATTTCCAAGTTCTACAGAAATTCTGCTAGCCAAAATTAAACAATTTAGTATTTTGACAACACAAAAACAAGACACCAAAATATAGTAGAAATCAACATAATTACTTAAGGAAATGACTGAGACAGAATCATATTATATTTCTTTATGCCCACTTGGGCTCCTCTCCAAAGACCTTGAGGGCTTAATTGTGATGCAGGAGCAAACAAAAACCAAACACATTAAATCAAAGTACTGTTAGTATCCACATTGCACATAGAAAATCCCACACAGCGCCTCTCCTAAACGTATCCTCCATCCCCCTGAAGGGCAGGGAGCTGCGCCTGCTGCTGCTGGACCACAGGGACCATGTGGTGAGGCGTCCATATGGAGTAACCTGAGTAAACAGAGTAAGGCCACCGTGCGTCAGGGCACTCTGTTGACTGTTTTGACAGACATGTTTTCCCAAAGCAAGAAAAGTGGACACCAGGAGGGGTTCCTTAAGTTTTGGCTCAGTTCACTGAGACCTCTTGCATCAGGAATCTGATTTCAACCCTTTAAAATAAACAGCTTGTATGTTTTAAACTTGTTGTTGGTGTTAAAGCAAAGAAGCAGAAAATTAGATCTACTGTATTGCACTAATGATTGAAAACCTTTTTGAGAAGCTGCAAGCGTCTTTGACATCCTGAGTTTAAGTCGACTGCCTCTGTTCTTTTACCACTCCCTCCCTTTAATTCACCTGCGGATGCCGTCGCAATCAAAATTGCTAATTACCCAAGTGGCTTAATCAACATTACAATAATTACACCATTGGAATACAAGCAAGCTGTGATGAGTGTGGGATGGTAAACCCATGTAAAACATGTGTTGTTTATTTGATTAACATCGGGATATGAACATGGCTCCCCAACCAACAAAACAAGTGATTGATTAAGACTTGAAGAAAATTAAGAACCAAAAAGAAGAAGCAGAGCAGAGGCAGCACTCATTTAGTCTGTAGTAAGTGGAGGCTTGATACATTTTCTACATCTCTACTGTGTATTTTTCTACCTGAGCCTCTTCTTGTCTCACTGGAGCTTACAAGTTTATTTTCATTTTGTACCTTGACAAACTGAAGACAACCAGTTCTCTGAAGAGTAATGGTGTTACTGCAGGGATGTCAAACTCCATTCCTCAAGGGCTGGTGTCCTGCAACTTTTAGATGTGCCTCTGCTGCACCACCTGAATAGAATAATTAGCAAGGCTCTGGAGAACTGATCTACACAAGGAGGAGGTAATTAAGCCATTTCATTCCAGAATTTTGTACCTGTGGCACATCTAAAAACTGCAGAACACTGGCCCTTGAGGACTGGAGTTTGATACCTGTGGTGTTACTGTAACCTCAATACTTTGTTGACAAATCAAGCATGCAGTTTTCTCAAAGACTAAAGATAAGAGCAAGGATATTTCCTCTCCTTTCATACCATGAAAGTATTTTGGTTTGCCATCAAGAGATTGACATGAAGCAAGAGGTCAACAGCTCTTTTTGCAAAATAACTAATTTTAACCCAAATTTGGTGGTAAGTAAAAGTTACTGACTTAAAATATTATAAAAAATGTGTTATTTGGTTGTAAATTGTTTACTTGCTCTAATTTAATCAAACTTGCACAGTTTTCTTAGGGGATACAACTAATTGAAAAAGGGATTTTCTTTTTCAAGCTTCTCTTTGGTAAACCAATTATTAGGTTGTGTCCACCATTTTATGGTCTGGTGTATTCAGAATACTGTTTTCCTTGCAGCAGGGGTTAAACCCAAACGTCTAAACCGACATTGTAAAAACTCAATGACAAACATGACGAGCAAGTTTGTCTTTGTGATTGTGCCAAGCAGTGATGTCTTTCTGTCTCCTAATCAATGGTCTGTGATATGTTTTGCTAGTAGCTCCAACCCAACTGCAACGTTGTCCTTTGAACCTACAAAGAAGATAATGAATGGTGTGGTTTCTAAAAGGAAACTGATAAAACTGTGTACCGAACCACACTGACCTGTGTCATGCCACTTAGAATAAACAGGGCATAAATGTCTGGAGATTAAATTGGACATTCTACATTTGATGTCAGATGTTTAAAAATGTAAAAACTAAAATTTTCCCCTGCATAAACTGAAATTAAATTAGAAACATCAGGGGGGTTTTTTTAGAGCAGAGTTGTTAAACTTGGATCCAGAGCCGGTGAGCTAAATCTATTGGATTTATTCCTGGTCCAGAACATTTTCATCAAATGGCTAAATTACTTCCTCAGCATGAGGTCAAGTTCTAGAGAGCCCTGGGAATGAACAGATTATTTTACTCAAGTGGGTTGAAGCAACGACACACCTAGTATTTGCAGGACACCAACCTTTCAGGGGTTTACACTTGAGTTTAGTTTTTCCAAAGTCACTAGTTAATATACATGTGATAGAAACCAGGGGTTCCATCCCTAATAAATGACTATTGATATTATATTTAATTACAGAACAAATGTATAAAAGTATAAAAAGTACAAAAGCCAGCTTCTTTGTCTCACTGTGGAAATTGGTGTCGGTTCAAATGTGACCTGCAGCTTCAAATAAATCTACCTTGGCTACATTTTGTTGCCTTGCCTCCTTCCTGAACGCAGAGCCTCCACCAGTCAAAGTGACAATACACTAATATTGCTCTACCTTTAAACAATTTGGAAAAGCCCAGAACAAAACCTTTAATAGTGACACATGCTTTTAGTTTTGATTGTAAAAGGCATGTACATGTTTTTAGAGTTAATTTAGTTACATTCGGGTGTTGTCTGCAGTAATGGGGCTGCTCCGGTCTGTTGAAGAGCTGAGCCAAAAAGCATAAGCTCCCGATTTACCAGTCCATCTACATTCCGACCCTCACCTATGGTCATAAGATATGGATCATGACCGAAAAATAAATCCTGAATACAAGCAGCTGTATCCAGCACATTTCAGCTGCTTTTGGTCATGATCCAAGTAAGTCCTCATTTGATCATTTGATCGAACTGCTCCTTCTTTAGATTTTTCACATAAAACACAACCATGATGAGCAAACCCATTTAAAGGCCAAAATACTGATATTCTCCAATTATCACATAAAATGTGAAACTACTAAGTTCGGTGTGAGTAAATTCTTCAAAACGTCTCAAAACTTTCTGCTGCACCAGTCAGAAGGTAATAAGCTCTTTATTTTCACCCAGAAAAATAATAAATTACTTCCATTTTACAAATTTAATGAGGTTCAACTCAACTGTTTGCCAAGGAAGCTAAAATAATTGATTTCCTATTAAATGAGGAGACTGCCAAGTCACTTAGATAATTATCAATATTTAAGTTGGGGAATAAGTGCTATTTAAGGACTGTTTTGATGGTGCTTTGACTTGAACTGGCTCATTTAGGAGGCTGGGAGGAGGAGTGGTTTTAAGGGAAATTGGGTCAATATTGAGACACAGGAATCGATGAATTCTTTAAAGTGTCTTTTTTTCCTGTTTCAATATTCCTCCTGTGCGACACACAGAAATCCCAACGCCATCTGCTTGAAAAGTCTCCCTAAACTTGACCCCATCACACTGAGGGGTTGACTGACCTCTGTTGTCATATCCACCCTGATCGACAAACCAGTAAATGGAAGCCTGGGCGTGACTCAGCTTGACTTTATACTTCTGTAATTTATCACAATTAAGTCTGCAGAATCACAGCCTGCACTCAGCCACAGCAAAACAAAGACAGAAGGAAAACAGAGGGTGAGGTGCAAGACGTTAACAGGTCATAAATCTGCCTTGGAGAACCACTAGAGTTCTGTCTTTAAAGTGATGGACACGAGGTCTAGACAGCACGTTCTGCTGAACGCATTCCACAAAGGCGTCTGAGTGAGGTGCACTTTCACTGACTTGCAGAGGGGCTTGTAGATTATATGCAGGATCTGTTTTTCATCTTTTAACAAAGTTTGAGTTTATGTCTGCAAGGCCCAGAGGCTGCAGAGAAGCTTTTAATTATATAACAACCTGTTTGATTTTCTTTTTAAAATGCAAGAAAAAATTCATTTCATCTTCAGCATAGCTTCACAACAGTCCAATAACAGAATGTTTATTAAATGTACACATATTTGCATTTTTTTCTTCAGGCATCCTTTTGGGATGCAGTTAAAAATATATTACTTGTTTTATTACTTTTAAATTGGAAATGAGAGATGATGATTTTGTTTAGATATTTGGTCACAGAGTTTGAGTGAATAAAGTCTGGAAAGGTTGTTTTTGTTAGTTTGTCTGGAAAATGAGTGAAATGAATTTTGGTTCAGTTTCTTCTGTGAGCAAATTTTAACATTAATTTCCAGTTATAAGCTGGCAGAAATCTATACATTTAAGTATACCAATAAAACCATTTAATTATGTGTTTTTAATGTGAATTTTTTTTTAAACAAGTTTAAAATCAATGCAACTTTTTCAAGGTACTATATGTGTTGCACCTGCTCTCAAAAGAAGATGCACAAAGTGAAAACAGGATGGGTATTAATAGATTATTTGATTAAAAAGCCCAGTTTTCTAACTGGGGAAGTATTAAAAATAATTTGCAGATAGTCTTTTGGTTGACTGTTGTCAGGATTGTACTCTGTATATTTCTAGAAAGGTTATTTTAATGTGAATAGGTATAGAATATATAGTAGCTTTAAAGAACTACAGAAGGTAGATATCGTATGATTTTTTTTTTTTTCACCTATCCATCCTTCCATTCATTGGATTTTATTTAATCTCAGTCATTTCCACGTTGGAGTTCAAGCCTGGATCTGGGTCTCTATCCAGTTGAAACACGGGGATGTGCGATACTCTCTGCTGGACAATAGCTAACATGCTGCAACTATTGATCTCTGCTGGTATTTTGAGTTTCAGGGTGAGGGGTGCTCTATCAGGTTTCCAGACACAACTGCTCCGTCTTTAGAGGCCCCTTATGTTCACAAGCAAACCAGGCATGGGGGACGCCTTTCAGTGCACTTAAACTCTGCAGAAAGAGAGGAAAAACACACCTTTACAAGCACGAAGGCAACAACTGATCTGCATCTATTTATTTGAAAATCCAACATTTGGATCTCTTAGTCTAAATGCATGAATATGTATGCATTTAAAATATAATTTATCTACATCAAAATTAGACAAACTATTCAAATGTGTGGACAAGGCATAAGCTGATCGCTTATATCCAAATTCTGCAATGTGCTCCATCTTGAAATGCAAATTCAGACACAGTCACATTCAAGGCAATGAGAAAAATAAAACCAATGGCTAATTTGGACCCAGTTTATCAACTATCATTTTCACAGTGAGAGTCTGAGACCCTTGCAGCGGGGCTGATTAGAGATACCGCAGTGTTATAGAAGAAATTGCTCATTTGGCAAATGCCAATGTTGTCTGATAGCGAAATGCTCATTTTCATCGATGCGTTCCAGGGGATTCGTTTTAATTTAAAGAGGCAAAAGAAAGAAAAAGCGCACATATAGTGGGAACCATAATCACCGATGCAACCATTCAACGGGACAGTTTAGCTTCTCATCCTACCTTGATAGACAAATCCCTCAAAACAAAACAAAAAAAAAAAAACACACGACTCACAAGGGAAATAAGCAACTGCAAGGATAATGATGGAAACAACTTAATGTGGCAGGAACATCGTTCAGACTCCTCCCCAACAGTGAGCTTTGCAGTTGTGTGCAGGCATAATGTCCATCTGGGATGGGTGAGCTAATTTGGCGAAATCTTGGTAGCCATAATGATCGCCCAGCTGCTTCAACTGGCCTGGATCACAATCAAGCTCTTACCCAACCACAAAGAAAGCGAAGATTGGTTTGAAAGTGATGCTCAGGGTTCAAAAGGTCACAATGATTCAGAAAGCTCATGTGCAAAGCTGTGAACTCTGCTTATTCCTGATCCATGTAATAAAAATTCTCAATTATCATCTCATTACAGAAAAACCTGAACTTCTAAAGACAAATTAGCAACTACTGATAAACACAGACTAACATCACTTGAGAATAACTGAACTTAAGTGCCTCAGAAAGGTGGTGTAATTGATTGATAATTTGAATGACCAATCCTCAGACCAGACTTCTTCCTGTCAGAGGTGCTGTGTCTCCAAAAGCTTTCCCGGGGGAAACATCTGCCCCACCTCATGCCACCAGCCTTCTTTGGTAACGCTATATCCAGATCAGAGAGGCTGGCCCCATTGATTTAGCACTTAGCTTCATAGTCCCATATGAACAGTTATCATTTTTGGAAAGGGGCCAGAGTTCAGGCATCAAACTTACCAATCAATGACCCCAACTTTTGGAAATGGGTTCAGGATTAAGTGCAGAGTACAGGAAACATGAAGTCACCGGGAAATGGAGGCTAAGTTCACTACGGTTAATGAACTTCGCGTTAATGTTCAAAAATAATTTCATAGTACTTAGAATTACACTTTGAAAAAATTTAACAAGTTATTCCAAACTTGTAAATTCTTTTCAAAATTATATGTCCATTTTGTGAACTTAGTCATAAGAAGTGAGAGGATTACAGGCAAAATAAAACATGATGCAATTTCCATTCAATTTTAGTTAAACAATTTTAAGAAGAGTTTTGAATTTCTTTGATATCTTGAAGAAATCACAGAACAGTAACACAAACTGAATCGCAGAACGAGTGTAAAATCTGGAGACAGGAGCTGGAGCAGAGTCTACAGGTGCAAATAAAGCACAGAAACTTTATGATCCTGCTTTGTCACTAAATGCATTTGTAGAATCAGGATCACAGCAGAATTCAGAGAAATGCTCAACAAGCATTTCTAGGAAATCAGTCATCATACTCAGTTTATCCCACAAACACTTTGTCTGTTTTCTCTTCAAACTTTAGCATGATAGAAAAAACTATCACTCCTTTTTCCATTTTTGTTTCTTTTCAATTGTTTGACTTCAACTACTTTCCCTCCTGACATATTAGATTTAATGTCATCAACTGTCACATCAGGATAAATACCTGAAATAACACTGCACACATATTTCCTGTTATCTAGCATTCTCCCCTCACATTCTCACCTAGGACTTTTTTTATATTCAGTGCCCTTTCTTTTTGTTTAACATCATAACAAATGATCCATCTCTCAACAGTATAACATATCTCACTTTTCCAACCAGTGAGTTACTTTCTTTAGTAAGTTTAATCGGATTCCACTTATCAAAGGACACACCCTCTTTGACCGTTTTCAAGACTATTTTAAACTCTGTCATCACAACTGTTTCTCCTTCAGCCTCAGAAACAGACGATTCTGTTTGTTGTCTTGATTTGTAGTGTTTGTGTTTAGCTTTTTGAGTTTACTATGTCCCTTCATTTTCCCCGCCATCACCACCCTCATCCATTTCCACGAGATCTCTTCCTGACACATCATTTCCCTTTGACATCTTTCCAACCATTCACAGCCCGGCTTTGCCTTACTGCCCTCGTCTCAGCCAGATCGAGTCTGGATGCGTCCTTGCTCCAACACACCTGAATTAAACGACTGGATTCTCTCCTTCAGCTCTGAGTAATGAGCCATTCATTTGATTCAGGAGCAGTGGAGCAGGGATGCACCTAAATTAGCAGGAAACTATTTCTGTTGTTAATAGCAGTTAGAGCTGACCTTTAGATCAAAACAGATTCAGAAATTTGTGCTGAATACATCATTGATCTTCACTACATACCAGTCTGAACTGAAGCAAAGCTCCAGGATATACTGGTTAGGTTTCACTTCTTTTTTGCAACATTATTCTGGTGCCACAAGTCCATTAGAGGCTGGGAACATAAAGTCTAAGTTAATTAATTCTATAGTCCTTTTAACTATTTAAACATGCAGCTGCAAGACAAGATGCAGTCAAAGACTGTAAAACACTTGCATTAAAAATAGTTTCCCTCACATTAAAGATTTTTGGTTGAGCTTTTAAAATCTGGACAGTCTGTTTAAGCACTCTCTTGGGATTTTGGGTCAGCATGGCGAAGCAGATGGGAATTTTTGCTTAGTGATCATCTGCATGAGACTTGAGATCTGACCCCTTTCACAGGGGCCACAGTTTGTCTGCATGTTTCCGAGTCTGTCCAGGCGAGTTCTGACAGACACACGACCACAGTGAAAATCAGCAGAATTAGTTATTCCTTAATAGATCCGGTTTACTTTTAGAAAGTTTGGGTTACAACTTTCCTGCTGTAAATATATCTTAAAATTATTGTCAGGGTGGGAAGGAGTATCATAAAATGCTAAAATATTACTTTTTAATTAAGGCTCCTCTGAGAGGCGTTTGCTTTAAAGATTGTTCAGCTGTGTGGATGTATTTGTGGAACCGTTCTTGAATTAAATATTGCAATACTTTTTTTACTCTTACTTGAGTAATGTCTCAGAAAGCTTCTGTTTCTTCAGTTAAGTGAAATAGCGCCTGTTTCTTGAATACTCTGTCCACCTCTGGCAAGTAACTTGGTGAGAAACCAAGCATGAACTACACAGAAAAACCCCAGGCTGGGATTTGAACCAAGGGCCTTCTTATTGTAAGGCAACAGTGTTACCATCAGCCTTACAGTAGGCAGATGGTAATGCCTACTGTATTACCACTTTATGGCAAACTTTGTCAACTTTTATGTCTTCTCTCAGGATTTTATGTGTATGGAAAGCCTACAGAGGGCCAAACAAGCACAGACACTGATGGGAACAAGGGAGAGTAATGCAGTCAATGAGAGAATCAGTCATGAAAGTTATGAGGATGTCTGATTAACAAGCCATTAGACTCCAAAAACTGTATAATGAGCTGCCACCTCAAGCTTTCCACTGTTTTTCTGTGGTACATGTGGGAAAAAACGTCGCCTAAGTATGGGTCTTCTCATCCACTCCAAAATGAGATGTACTCATACTGTACTATTTAATCTATATTTTGTTCAGCCAGCTATTGGGATATAAATAACTCAGTTTATAAAGCACATTTAGCATTATGTGCATTTAAAGTAGTTTTTTTTTTTCCTCTCTTGCTCTCGGTGAAGGCAGACGCTTTTTCCTCTGCTGCCTCCTTGCCCTGGCCTGCCCTGCTTGCTCTATTTTTGTCTTGTCTTTTTCTATATTTTTGGAGCTTTTCTTTGCACATCCTCCAAATCTACAAATTATGGATCTGATCAACCGGTCTCTCAATGCAGTTGATCAAATTTTCTCGAAGAGAAGACTGGGCACAGGAGAGCCCTCTTGTCCTGTGGGGACACACCAGGCGGGATACAACCTGGATTTATTCATGATAACAGGATTTCTGCTGTATGAAGCTTGCGGACACCTGGCTTATCGACAAACTTGTGACGGATTTGGCCGAACTAGTGAACACTCAGACTGTTGATGTGGACAGAGACACAAATTGGATGTGAGTCTTGCTGAGACTTGCAGCCCAGCTGAGGACTCCAAAACTCACTAATGGAATGGAATCGATCTTGGAGAAGTTTTGGTTAAGTGGAATGACCAAATTAATTTGGATGATTGCAAACTGAGATGTATCAGAGAGACTTTAGGGAAGATTGAAATTTATAATCTACCTGACCTAAGACATTCTGTATCTGAATTGGCTTTCCCCATTTTACCTTGGAAGGGCTGAATATTTCCAATCTCCTTGAAGATATGTAAACATAACACTCCTTCTCACCTCACCCCCTCCTGTTGTCCATGCAGCTATGGAGCTGAGCGCTCCCAAGGACATTCCTTGACAACAGCATCTTATCGGACTTCTGTCTGGAAGCTGAGCAACATGGTTTCATGGCCCTGTGATGTCAGCATCTTCACTCATGTCTTTGTTTTGCCCTTTGTTTTTTTCTGAATGTTGCCATTTGCCCTAATGTGTCCTTTCCTCTTTTTATTTTATTTTGTTAGCAACTGTGGAGTACTCACTTTTTACCCAGAAAAGGAAGTAGAACAAACTTGAAATCCAGAGACTCTAGTTTATTAGTCATTCTTTAGCTTATATTTTAGAAACTGTAGAGTACTCACCATTTAGATCAAAATTTGATTATTTTTTAAATTATTATACAGAGAGACTCCTAATATTGCAACCCAGAAAAGGAATTAGAATGAACTTAGAATCCAGAAAAAAAATCTTCCAGACATTTAGTTTTTATTATTACTTAGAAAGTGTGGAGTACTCCTTACTTTTACAAATTTAGAGCACATTTAAAGAGTCCAGAGAATACTTATACTTATCTAGCATCCCAGAAGTCCAGACGATACTGACTGACTGACTGACTGACTGACTGACTGACTGACTGACTGACTGACTGACTGACTGACTGACTGACTGACTGACTCTTATTTAGAAACCCAGAACAAGGATTAGAACTCGGAATCTAGAAAAACTACCTTCAACAATTACTTTTTAGACTCCTATTCTTCCAAACCAGAAAAGGAATTAGACCAGACGATACTTACTTATACTTATCTACCAACCCTGAATAGGAGTATCTAGTTTATTTATTTTGGATCAACATTATTAGCTTTTTCTTCTTTTGCTCTTTCCTTTGGTTTATTATTTTGTTTGTATTTCCTTTTAAATCCTGTAAAGCACTTTGTATTGCCTTATTGCTGAAAACGTGCTATATAAATAAAATTACCTTTACCTTTTACCTTTAAAAATTTTAATTTATAGCTGAGTGTGATTGTAACTATAAGACTCATTACAACTCAGGAAAAAGTTAAGAATAAATCTTCTGTCCTCCCAGTTTATAGAAATAAATTGTTTCTCAAGCTAATTTTTTTTTTTTCCCAAAGGAACCTGTCCTGGTTAGTCAAACCTTATTAGTCTTTATTGGAAATACCATTAACAGATGAGTGGTTTCTGAGTGGAGCCATTTAGCATCTTCTTCCCACGTTACCCTAAACTGCGCGGGGTAAAATGATATTATCAGAGCTTCGTTAATTCATCTAATAATTTCTCATTTATTTAGATGATGAGGCTCATAACTCACCTCGGCCAGTTAATTATATACTTGTAAATTAAAGAAAATGTCGCTTTGAAAATATATTACTTTTCCCATTGAAATTTATAGCAGATGTACAAGAGTGTGATAAAATTAGGATATTAGTTTTAAAAAATATGTCTATTTGGCCAAATCCCATGCAGTCAATATGTTTATGCATTGATTAGTATTTTAGCTCAACTTTGGTTGGTTTGGCAACCCAAATTAGTTCCCCTTGATTGTTTTAAAGTTTCATTCACTCCCTACCGGGAGAGACCACACATCAGAATGTATGCGAAATGAACATTTCTAATTTATTTACAGGAACGACAGCACATATATAGCAGCACCACAGAAGCCAGTAGCAAAAAACAAATAATTGTCTCGTAAAATTCTGCACAGTGTTGCATGGAAGAGTCACATTCTACTCATTTTCAACTATCAAAGAGATTATTCTGAACTACAGCGAGATCAACAGTAATGAGTGTCTGCATGTTGTAAAATGCAGTATGAATGAAATAAAATAACATTTTCCAGTAGTCCAAGTTGTATTGCAGCACATTGATCAGAAGGAAACCAGAAAGTCTGCACTGTCAAGGTTTTGTCAAAGTTGGGTCTTTGATTTGTATGACTTTAAATAATTAGTGGTTTCAAATAAGCAGTTAAAGGTGGAAAACCCTGAAATGTGGCCAAATAAGGTGGGCCACAGTAAAACAAAACACTCATTGCAGTTATCACAAACACTTTGTCCTAAACATTTATCAGGTTATTAGATTTAGAAGTAAGCAGTAGCACACTTTCACATAGGCCAAGTTGGTATAGAAAGTCTTTCCTGTAAGTAAATGAAATCATTATTTGGAAACAACTTTTTACATTTATTCAGGTTGTCTTTGTCAGATATTAAAATTAGTTTGATGAAACATGCAACTGTGACAATAAAAGAGAAACAGACGAAATGTCGAATTAAATGAGCTTTCAAATAATCACTCCTCTGAACAATCTGCTTTTCTGGTTCTAGCAACAGTTGAGTTACTTTCAAGCTGAATAACTCTTAAATGACTCACAAATTTTTATTCTAGATTCTCACTAAATAATTTTTTTTATTTAACACTGTTTAATAAAACAATGCATACAGATAAGGCAAAAGTCAGCATTTAGAAGCTCAAATCAGAGGTCAGCAGTTGTCATATCCAACACTTTGCAAGTTCACAAAGGAGCGTAGGTTCCTCAGGGCAGGATGAATATTTATTAGTAAAGTACCACAATTTCTGCTGAGCTCAGCAACCCAGCAGTGATCTGGACGGATGCATTCTGTGACACAATTTCAAATCAGATGTCCAAAAGACTCCTGTTGTTGAAAATCCAGCATGAGCCAAGTGAAATCGGATGTGCAGACTACCGTTTTCTCTTTTATATTTAATTTTAGATATTTTGGTGGTTTTAAGCTGAAACGTTGGACAGCTCTACCTCTACTACTTCTAAAGCTTAAAGAAGAAACTTTGATGTCAGCTGAAATTGTAACAAATTCAAATCCTTCAGTTAAATTTGCAGAAATTTAGTACATCTCATTTTGTTGCAATCCAAATAAATGATTCACAAAGCTCAGTAAATGTAGAGTGTCATCATTTTATTTACTGAATATTCTTATTTATACATCTGTTACCTCAGAGCCATAAATTTGCTCATATCCCAGTGTTTCCTCCAGTTACTGAATAAAATATAAGCCATTTAATATGGAATAGGTAATAATAACAGTGAGGGGCAACCAGGATCAGCATTTGTGAACTCTCGCCGTACGTCTCTGTTTAGGAGGCCTTGTAAAGATTCACACAGTTTGTGCTTGGAGCCAGAAGAAAATTGTGTGCCATTGCAACAAATGAATACCACCGTGTCTTTGAGGCAAATGAAAACCCTTCACTCTGAGTGGATTTGAGCAACCAGGAGTCATCTGCAGCCCTCCCTGGTGTCACCTCTCGCCTATTAGTCTCTATAAAGGATGATGAATTAGAGGCAGAGGCGGAGGAAAGCCTCAGCACCGATGCTGAAGTCATAAGAATGATAAAGTGAACAGTCTGAGCACCTTAATGGCCAGTGAATGCAGAGAGGGTGCATATTTTTTTTTCTAAAACAGGGGGATTTCCATGCTGATCTTTCAGTCCAGGAGGCCAAAACAAACATGAATTTCAAGTTAAAAGCTGGATTGATGTTTCATGTTTGTTTTTCTCTCTTTGTTGCAGTGACACTGTCAGAATGAAACAAAACATGATTTGTCAATCAAACAAATAAAACAGGTTCTCTATTTTTAAAGAAAACACATTTGTATCACGTAAGGCAAAACTTTTAAACCAGATATATATTTTGCTGCTTAGTTGTCTCCGTGACTTGAAAAGTTTTCTTTAAATCTTCCTGCATGAACTGTTTTTGGCCAATATCTCTTTGTTAATTAATGTCTCTTGATTCTGAGTTTCCTTTCACTACTACAAAAAGATAAGCGCATTCTGCTTTCTCACTCCATTGTAAAATGCCCTTTAGCAATAGTTTTTAAATAAAACTAAATGATCATTGAGCTGACTTTTTAAACTGATTTTAGCATCTTATATAAGCTAAACTGCTATCTTTGGGTGTATAGCTACTAGTATTTCAGAGATTCTTCCTTGACTGCAACATTTCCAAAAAAGTTGCCAATTATTCCAAATCCAGCATGCATTACATTCTCCCTTCCTGTTATTGGCTGAAAAGATTGGGCTCTCTCTCTCTCCTAAAAAGCGTAATTTACTTTGTAAGCAGGTCTTCACAGTAATTTTATGAACACATCAGTAGTTAACTGGTTCAGTCAATAAAAGCGTTCTCACAGAGGAGTGTTGTTGTTAGCGTGACCCAGTAGCATTTGCTACGGTTCGTTTATTTATTCAAAAAACATATTTAAGTTTTCATCCGGCTGAGCAACGGTTAGGGCCACTTAGTTTCTTTACGCATTTCTATATATTAAATGTTGAGTGAGGTTTTTGTGGAGTGTGAGAGAAAAATCCAGTTTTCACTCTTGTTTAGTTTGATAAAGTTTGCCCACATTTCCTGCATAATAGATCTTTAAGGAAAGTAAGTACGCTCACCATACTTTTTCTGTGTTTCCAATGTGTGGGTAAACTACCATTTGATATGATCCACATAGAAAACTCTTTTCAGGACAGTGATACAATTCAAGTTATTTACTACAGAGTTTAGACTGAGACTCTAAAATCTTGAGGATGAGTCAAGTTTTGACTTTTTCTTTGTTTGGCGAACATATTAATATTTCTAGGACTTTTACCTCTTTTATTAACATGTAGTCACATTTTCTAACATAATTCAGACTTTATTTTTGTGGCCTGCATGCACACCAAATTAAGAGAAGGTACTTCCCTCAAATATTGATCCAACTTCCATTCATCCAAGTTTTGATTAAAAATAAACAACTAAAAACACCAAATGTGGGTCCTGGGTGGAACTTTCCCAGTTTGGTAAAAATAAAACTGTGTTGAAAGATGCTTGTCTGTGATGTACACATGCCCTGTCCAAGAAAAACAAAGAGTCATATCTTCACAAATGTTTGATGGTATCTTTGTGAATCCATATAGGACTAAAATTCTGCACTAAGATAAATGTGCTCCTGTCATTTTCCTGTACTTATCACTAAGTGCTGCCCAAGATCATTCTTCAACATGTCGACAAAGGAGATTTTTCCACAATGAGTCTGTTTTAGTGCAGTCTATTATTACCTATCACTCCTAAAGAAGCGTATTTATTGTAAAAAAAAATAAATAAATAAAAAATACACATATATATTTATTATTTTTATTATTAATCAGAAAAGGTATCTTCTAACAAGAACACTGACTCTAATCCCAATATTAAATTATGTTTGCAAATTAGTTGAGTTTGAAATAAACTCTTTGCCTTCTTAAATGAAAATCAATATTTTTTTACTCTGGAAAAAAAACAAATGACTATCATATGATATTCCGAAAGAAGAAACACTTAGTCTGAGCACTTAATGGATGTTTGTCTTGCAGAACCTTTCATCTGACACTGATAAATGGGGCGCAGTCCTACCTGGAAAAACGGCTCATGCATTAGTTCAATGTTAATGGCATGACTAAACGAGGTCAGGGATTTCTGTTTGTTTGGGTTTTCAGATCACACCACTGCAAATTCATGTCAAGACTTCTTTGTTTTCTTTCATTAACTTGCAGATCAGTTGAGGAAAATATTCCACTGCAGATATTGTTTTTA
This sequence comes from Alfaro cultratus, assembly GCA_903066825.1. Classification (NCBI taxonomy): domain Eukaryota; kingdom Metazoa; phylum Chordata; class Actinopteri; order Cyprinodontiformes; family Poeciliidae; genus Alfaro; species Alfaro cultratus. The sequence continues at coordinate 42,860 of CAEFZX010004423.1, read as the reverse complement.
TGCAGTGCAATGTGTTAGGAATATTAGCGTCTAAGGGTGATATTTGTTGCTTTAGACACTGAACTTCATGGGACCAACTCAAGTGGACGATCACGCAAATGTACAAGCTGAGATTGACGTTTCTCTGCACATGTGGGCCTGCAGCATCCTCTTCTCATGCAGCGCTGACAGCTGAGAAGCTAAATGTTGTGTAATTGCAGGTGCTGCTTCAGCTTGCTGTGCAGTAATAGGCTAAGTGACTATTAATCACCTCTGTGACAAATAACAAGAAGAGGCCAAGGTATGTCAGCAGGCAAAGGTTTGATTGATGTTGGCCATGAAAAATCCTCTCCATACTTGACATTGTGAAATTCAAAATTTGTTTTTGCAAATTAATCTTCAACTATTTTTGAAACTAAACAAGATAAAACTGTTGCTACATGTAAAATTGTTTTGTAAAAATGAAATTCAAAGATTGATAATATTACTTTTTTGTGCACAATGCAATCTGCTCTTTAATAACCATGATTAGTTTCTTCTTTGACGTGGTAATTATATGAACTGACAGCAATATTTGTATTGGCTTGATTTATTTTTTGCATCTAGAAGAAATGACAAATGAGGTTTCAGTGGTCTTTTATAATCAGCACTCTTTAAGCCACACAAAGTAGCCCTTTTGTGCTTCAGTGTGTAGAAATTTATTTAATTTGATCACATTATGAATCAAAGTGATGCATGAATATTTGCTGAACAGACTTTCTTGACCTGGGGGGTTGATAATTGACTTTTCAACACATTTTCTTTTTAAAATCCTTCTTTAAATACATTACTATCAATTGTTGACATTTTTGGAAGAGTAGCATATCTGGGGTTTTCCAGCCTGGTTTAAAAGCCTTACACAGCACAAAATTATACATTTTAAGGGATTTAAATATTTTTCTAGCTACAGGGTCTGGTGGTTGTGTAGTTGTGCTCCTATATTAACTGCTGCATTTGATCCATTGACGCTGCTGACTTTTACTTTCTGACAAATAAGTATCAGAAATGCATCCATGTGTTCCCTAACTTCTCTGTTTTTGACCAACAGATGACATTCAAACAGACTTGCAATGTTTTCAGATGCTTCTCTTTCAGTACATATACAAGAAAAATTACATATTGCAATATGAGTAATGTACAGTGTCAAATGTGCTGGACTTTGTAGCTGTGATATTTATAAAAAACGTTAATGAATTCAAGAAATGCAAACATTCATGCCACCTCATTATTTGATAGCATGATTTATGTAGATAGGTACAAGCCTCCTGAAAGTCAGCTTTAATTGAGTTAATTAATGGCAACTAGCATTGTTATTGCAATACTCAACTTGTCAAGTGCATGTTTTCCAATTATAGAGGAGGGTTGTTCAAATTCTTACTTTCAGCACTCTTAAAGTGGAAAACATGGCAAAAATCCAAAGTTTGAGCTTGGGTTGCTGTCATGCCATGACAGTCAGCAGGACTCATCTATCAAGAAAGAAATGACTTCTGTGACAAACTGGGAGAGGTTACATTCTGATGTAAGGTTGATGCTGTGAAAGTGTTTATTTTAAGTCAAACGATGATCTTTACCTGAAAGTGTCTGACACAACAAACCGACTGTGAACTGACAGGAATGTCAGGAGTGTAACTGGATGACATGAGTGTTTTTTTTAAAGTACATTTGCTGCAGTCGGTGCTGGATCTCATCAAAAACCGTTCCACACTGACACCTACTGAAACCGCCTTCTGTTCTGTCAGACAGAAGAAGAGCACTCAAAGCAGTGTGAAAAATCACAAGTAATACAAGTATTGAGGAAAACTGGAAACTAACTGAAAGAAAGACATTTAATAAAAGACATACAACTAATAATAAACTTAAATACTTTTATCAAAATGTGTATACATGGAGACTAATACATTAGATGCATCACCTATTCTTAGGTGTTTGTTTTCCTTTTTACTTTTTCAATGTGTTTGAGTACATAATGTTTTTTCCATGATAGAGTTATGCAAGTAGTTCAGGGTGTTGAGCTGTTCCTGGTCTTCAGTATTATCAAGGGTGCCAAGACCTAATTGATTGAGTAGATCCCTGATTAGAAAAAGTGGATCATAATAAAGAGAAAAAATGAATCCCTGCTTCCTGGTGATTTGTAAATGATCATTTTAGTTGTTAAAATATTATGTATAGCGCTTACTAATAATTTATACAAAGCGCAAGTAAAACATATGCAAAACTCCCAACAAACTTTATCAAATACTTATTAATATGTATTCTTGCATTATGTTATCTTGTATTATCTATAATCTAACACACAGATATCAGTTGATGAGTCAGCTGATGGAAAAAAAGTTTTTCCCAAACATCAGTGTCCTGAACAGCTCCTTTAGATTATTATTATTATTATTATTATTATTATTATTATTATTATTATTATTATTATTATTATTTGTCATAGCTCAAGGAAGTACCAGCCACTCCAGAACTTTCTCTGGAATCACATTAAGAGGATTTTAAACTGTAGGAAATGCGTAAATGAAACTTGATACTTTTATAGCCTTGGTATAAGTTAACAATGTTAAGCATCATGCGCCTCCTCACAATTGTTTTTGAAAATATCCCACAGCATAATAACCTAACAATTCATGGGGAGAATGATAAAAAACAAAAAAAAAGAAAAGCTGAAATCAGAAAAAGAGAATCATCTCTGTTTGTTACAAACTTCTCAAGCGCAGATGTTTGTGACAATTACAATCACAAAGTTCTGTGTGTTTCAGGATGAAAAAACGACCAACTTAAGACAATATGTTGAAGGAGAAACGATCTCAGACTGAGCTAGATGTCTGAACAGCTTTCCTGGTACAGCAGACGTCTGTCATCCTGAATGCTCTCTTCCTCCATCCTGTATGTTCTCCATCACTGGGTGATTAAGGCTCTGGGATGATGGATGGGGGCACAAACACTCTTTCTGAGCTTCTTCTCAGGGTCGGCATGTCATGGACTCGCTCCCTGGTGGCCATCAATCTGGTACCTCAGCCACTCAAACTTGAGTCCAATAACATGACGCTACTTCAGACTGAAGAAGAGAAAAGGACGGTGATAGGGAGAGCAAGCAGAGGATGGGGAATCTGTGGCAGAAAAGGAAAACAAGCTGTTCACACTGACATCAAATGTACCTCAGAGGGTCGTCAAGAGGAAGCGCTGAGCGAGCACCGTCCCGGCATGAGCGCCTACAGACGGGAAGTGAGCGCCAGGCAGAGAGAGCGTCTGCAGGAGGAGGATGAGCTAATGCACGAGGGAGGAAGGGAGAATCACCTCTTCCTCCTCTTGATTTGACTTGATTTATGTGACAACTTTAAAAACAACATTAGGCACAAATAAAATCACAAAGGATCATTTTGCTAGTAAATCAAGGACTTATTACTGAGATCCACATCACGTCAAGATGGCAGGGAAGCATTTTGCAGAACACATTTACAAGTAATGATGCAAGACTTTATGGAGATGAACGTCGACTAAATTCATTATCAGAACATGTAGGTGCATTACTTCTTGCCTCTTTATGCCAATAAAATGTTGAGTGACGAGAAGTTCGAAATGAACCAGAATCATTTACGCATCCATGTAAAACTGTCATTTTGTAATGTTTTCAGTGCCTCATAAAAGTATTCAGACTGCTCGAACTTTTTCACATTTTATAATGTTACACTCACAAGCTTCTATGTATTTTATAGGGATTCTTTGGTAATATCAAGAAAAATCAACACATAGCTGTGATGTGAATAAATCACCAGCTCTGTGAAGGCCTCCGGTTTGTTAGATAACATCAGAGAAAGTCATGAGGAAAACTGAGGAACAGAATTTAACAGGTCAACACTAGAAAAACACAAAATTTTACTAAGTGTTTTTTGTCAAGTTTTGAGTGCAAATATCTCAGCACACTTGAATTGAGACAAAACTAACTTACAAGTAATTATTCAGTAACATATAAATATAAATTTCTTAATATTGATTAAAAAAGGTACCACTGGTAATTTTTTCAATTATAACAAGACATTTTTTCTGTTACAAGTGAAAAAAATTTACCAGTGGAACTAGTACTTTATAATCAGTGCTATATGAAGAAGTATTGATTCTTCAAGTGAGATAAAATACTTTTCATATTTCTTTGTAAATACATATATTTATAAAAAAAATTATAATTCATGTAAAATTTTTGGACTGTAAAGTTTAAAATGTTCAAAGGGTATTAATTTTCAACATGATCGTCACTTTTGGCACCAATGTCTCATTGTTTAAACTAGTTGGAATTTAAAGGTATTCAGGAACATTAACATTTTTCATCCATATATTTCTCCATCAGTGAGGTGACGTTTCACATTCTTGATGCCATATTACGATGCCATGGTCTTCACTTTCACGTGACATCATCCTCACGCTGCCCTCATGCCTCCTGTGTGAAAGAGGCCACAACATACTTTTCTTGAGCTGAGAACTGCGATAAGAACTCAGATCGATTGGTTAATTGAGAACTTTGAATTTCGGTTCTGTTTTTTCACAGCAGCAGGAATAGTTGAACAGTGATTCAAGTAATTCTTCAAACATGATCTTTACTGTAGCATTTTCCAGTCCACTTCAATCAAAGGGAATATAAAAAATCTCTGGATCCATCAGTCTTGCCTGAGTTACATAATCCGTCCCTGTCAACATCAAGTTTTCTTTCATTCTGTCAGTGTTACATTATCATTGCATTAAAGCAGTTTGAGACAGGATGAATTAGATTTAAAACATCTGCTCTGCATTACCTCTGACTGATAATAGAAAATAAAAGCAGACCTAATGTTAACTGTGACAAACTGAACAACTCAGGCCGACCATGAGAACCGTTAGAGGAAACTGGCGAACAACAAGGGATCAAGATTTATGAAACAAACTCAAACCTCGTTGACTAAAAACATTCACAGCCAGCAGCAGTTTATGTTTTAAAGTCCACTCCTGACATTTCAAAGCCACACTTTCACATAAAATATCATAAAAGACAAAAATAAATTCTTAACTTGTGCAAAGTTAGATCATTTTTAATTAATTGTGATAAATAAAGAAGTTAACAGAGTAATCACGCTTTTATGCAGTCATGAAGCAAAACCCGTCACCGGGTGAGAAAAGAAATTGTGGAAAAGTATAGACAAAAAAACAGCAATATCTTCAGGGGGAAAAAGTTGTTAAATTGTTAAAAAAATATTTGATGTCAAAATTTCATGCTGGAGCTTCGAACGGGCCACATTTAATAAAACAAAAAAATAATAGTGAAATAAAATATAATAATATAACAAACATACTTTGAAAAAACAAATGTAATCATTGAAAATATTGAGTGTAACAGAGGAGCCATGCGTGAATTAAATAAATATGATAATTGGATGAATTTTACATTCATTCATTCACCAAATTACTCCTATTTCTTATTAATTGTACAGTCACTTATTTATTTGTTCTGATTCAATATTTTCAACATTTTAAGATTTGTGGCAAAATATCTTTCAGAAATAAAAAAATTATTACAAAACTGAACACGTTTTGTTCTAATCCCTCAACTAAAATTGGATTATCCCACTTTCTCCCAAAATCAGAGCTCTTTACTCAGACTTTTACTGATTTATTGACTCTGCATCTGCCATTTTCCTTCTTTTAATTCCAAGATGACAAACCCAAACAACGGCGAGGCAGTGACAGCTTGACACCGATGTTCGCCTGGTCCTCGTGGCAGCTATCAAGGACGTGCCTGTCCCATCCTCTCAGCCTGAAGACACACTATTTAATTGAAATGTCATCTTTATGGTCCTAGAAATGTCAGAGCAGGACATCGACTCGGATCACCTCTGACAGCAATTACAAACAAATCCAGGCCCACATGAGCTACGTTGCTGATTGTTCCTGTATCACTCTCACTGACATCTGTAGAAGGTATTAACCTGATGAATGGTCAGTCAGTGAACTAATAACTCACAGCTTTGGAAATAATTGGTGACTTTCACTTTAACTCTTTGCGTTATGTTTCCAGAATCAGAAATTACAACAACTGAATGTAATTTTCACAGTCTTTTGTTAAAAAACTGTGAGTACTAATTTCAGATAATAATTAAAAAATATGAAAGATTGAAATTTGCAGCAAATAAAGTTAGCAAAAACCCTGAATCGTACCAGTAAACAGATCTGACACCATCACAAGGATATGGAGTCAGTGAGTTTATCGACGGTGGCGATAGCTAACACCCTAAACGTTGGTGGAGCTGGATGGGCTTCAGTAATTGATGGTCGGATGTGTTTTTTCCCACCGATAATGTGTCTTTGCTGTCATGGGGTTGCTGCTTTCCTTCCTTTGGCTCCACCAAAGCCCTTTCTGTCAAAACAGCGCATGTGTCACCCCAATGAAGATGGATGACTCTCTGTCGGGTGGATGCTGAAGGGATTTGGAGGAGGAGTGGGAGAAGGAAGGAGGAGGAGAGGGAAAGGATGAAGAAAGAATGCAAAAACGAATTGAAGCAAGGCAGAGGAGGACATGGGGGAAAGTAAGAGATTAAAACAGAAAGAGAGGGAGGAAGGAAAGACAAATGAGAGCGAGGAAGATGAAGCGATGATGAATACAAGATAGTGAGAGAAACAGGAGATAGAAAGTTGGGGGAGGTTGGAGAACATATGGAAATTTTCAGATTCACTCTAGGCCTTCAGTTTGTTGCTTCCTGTTCAGAGACACAGCTTGATCCTGAGAATAAGGACTGTTTCTTAAAAGATTCACTTGACACATTCACTGTTTATTTCAGAGAAAATACATCACATTTGTCCCATTTTTATTCCTTACTATATATTATATCTATTATCTAAGTTTGAGTCAGATTGTAAAAACATTGCTCTTGTCTAACTTAGGCTAGATCTGACTGCCAGCCAAAACATCGATCTACATGAGGGTGAATGAAATATTTAAACTGAGAACCTTTTTAGACAAACTTGAGTCACATTCAGCAGTAAATATACCATAAAATACGTAAAAATCTGGATCATTTTCAGCAGTTCTTTTCTTAAAAGATCAGACCCATTTCTTTAAACTGTTATGAACAGGTGACCCCTACAGCACGTACCCTGACCCTTGCCGTATTGAACTGAAGAAGAAGAACTGAAATTAGCTGAACTGAATTGACAGTGAGTATCTCTTGTTCAGTTTGTTCACTTTAGGCTTACTCCAAAGCAAATACACTGACTACAGAATAAAATATGGCCTTAAAATGGCATATGAAGCACACACAAATAGATGTTCACAACTTCATGAAGAACCACTGCCCTTCGCTACTCCATCCATTAGCAGCGACCTTTGACCTGACTTGTTGTGATCATGTGATAGTGAAACACTGGGGTCACACTGGCTTGTCAAAACATCACGTCTGATGCATGACAATGACTCACTGACTCCACTCCTGTCAACACTGTCAGTTTTCAGTAGACTGGGAGTGGTGGAGGGAGTTAATGAGCGATCCACCACAGAGTTATTATTTCAGATAATGGGAAAATGATAATGCATAATTTAGCTTCAGAAGAATTTGTGGAATTCTGAAACATTTATGATGCATAATTTTGTAATATGATTTGTGTGACTCGAAGCTAATACTTTTTGTGGGTTATTGTTTTCTGTCCTGCTTCATTTTTTATGCAACAGTTTTGAAAAGTACACAGTTATAATAAATTAACTAAATTTTAGGAATAGGCTTTCCATCCATTTTCTGTAAACCCTTGTCCCTAGTGGGGTGGGGAGGTGCTGGTGCCCATCTCCAGCAAACGTTTTGGGCGAGAGGCGGGGTCACCCTGGACAGGTCGCCAGTCTGTCGCAAGGAATAGGCTAAAAAACTGAAAGCTTATTAATCATATTTTCACAAAAATTTTATTTGTGGAACACACTACACAAATTAAGCCAACCTTGAATTTTAGAGTTTTACTAAGTCTTGCAATTAAAGTATTTTAAGCCCTGTTGAGGATAGGAATCTAATTCATTTTTATGTAAAGGTAAAACTTAAGGTAATTTTCTGTATATAGCACATTTTCAGCAACAAGGCAATACAAAGTGCTTTACATGACTTAAAAGGAAATACAAACAAAATAACAGACCAAAGGAAAGAGCAAAAGAAGAAAAATAATCTAATGTTGATCTAAAGTATGTAAACTAGGTGCTCCTGTTCAGGGATAAGAATCATCTGGTTTAATTCCATTTCTGGGTTGGAAGAACAGGAATCTAAAAAGTAACCTAATAATGTTGATCCAAAGTATATAAACTAGATACTCCTATTCAGGGTTGGAAGAAAGTATAACTAAGTATTCTCTTGTCTAAGTCCTTTTCTGAGTTGTGTAAAGTACATCTTATTATCAGAGTTTTTAAGCGAGACTTTGCAGTCAGATGCCTTCAGCACAAGGTGACTTCAATAACAGCAGTTCCTAGAAGGGCCACTGGAGGCAGCATATTCCAGGCTTTAGTTTCTGTTTTGTGTCTCATCTACTCATTTGATTTGCTTGGGGGTCTTGTCAGACTTATACTTTGCACATTATGTTCACCAAAGTGTAAGATGGTTGAAGTAGAGGCTTTAAAAGAGGCTTTTTAATTAAAGAAACAAAAATCTTTCTGTGATAAGAACCAGAAAAGATCCTCTAGACGGATTTCTTAAAAATATCATATTCATAATTTCAGTGAAGGTAAAATTAGAAATTTGTTCACAAGTGACTTCTCAATGCACTTATAATATCAAGGCATAGTTATTGTAATAATGTATTATAAAGAAGGAGGAATGATCACACAACGATAAGAAAAAAGGAATAGGAGAGATCATATTTCTAAAGTGGTAAAAGATTTTCATCTTATATGAAATATTTGACTGTTTGGTTCTTAGAGATTGTAAAAGTACAATAGAACCAAGATCACCACTAATTAGGAACCATTTCAGTGGAACACATATACATATATTCTCTACTGTGATAAAGTTTTTAATTAGATAATCCTGCACTATTTCTGTAGCTATACTGCTTTATGTTAAGGTGGCTGTAGAACCTACTGACACCTTCTCTTCAGTCTGAGATAATATTTGTATTACTTGCAGGTATTGCTGCTGTTAACGCCATGTTAGCTCTCTTATTTTTTGTTTTGTATTGAAAGTATGCCTGACCCATTTTTCCACATATTTAGCCATTCTTGTTCTGATCTGCTGGACTTTGATGTACCTTTGTTACTATAGCTTTGAGTTTTCGTTTTTGTTCACTTTTGATGTAGTTTGGCTTAATTTTAGGGCTGCATCCCTCGAAGGCTGCATATAAAATGCTGATTACGTCACATCGATACACCAATGGTTCTCCAACTGCAACTCATAAATGTGTCCTTCTTTTCATAGGATTTGAAGGTGATTCTTCTCAGCCCATTGTGTCCCAAGATTCATTGTGGCTGAAAAGGAGATTTTTGTTCCTGTTAAAAAAATGGCGGACAAAGCGGGAGAGGAGCACAATTTTAAATATGAGTGTATCTGGCAGGACCAAACACAATCTCTCAAAGCAGTTGGGCTGTTGCATAAAAAAATTATTGATTTATTTTATTCATTTAACTACTTAAAAAAGATTAATAATAACAAAAAACTCAGCAAGATTTTGAGTCTCATTTTGACCAGATTGTGTTGCTAGGCAACAGGACATATGCCGAGGTAAGGGCAGGACTAAATCTAAAGGCTAGACTGTCCAGTTTCAGAGCAGCTCATTTGTGGCCTTTGTTTCTCTCCTTGTCAGATTCTCCTGTAGGAGTCTGGGCCCTCTTATTATCCATGTTTTCCTCATTTTATGCTGCCCTTTTTGTCAAGTGGGGTCGTCCACCAACATGACAGTCTTTTTTTCTGATTTTATTCTGGACAGACCCGTCGATGCAGATAATGCTACCCCTAACTCTGCTTACACTGTTTTTCTTCCTATGTGAAATAATCCTAGCCTAGCACTTTGTTTTTGAGATAAGAAATTACTGCAAAGTCACCAACTGAATGTAATTCTTAAATTACTTATCATCAGCTGGCATTAAAGAATCCACTACATTTGAATGTGTGCAACTGGATCTGAATCTGACTACATGATTGGATTTAACGGGAAAAATTTAGATTGATTCGTATTGGTTTTGGCCTTAATTTGATTTAGTATTATTGAATTTAAATTTGGAAAGTCCTGGAAGCTAACATTAGCTGAGAAGTAGAGCTACATAAATAAACAGAAATTAACAGAATTAGAGAATGAGTAAACATCTGAATCAGGAGTTTGCAGATGTAAATTGTTCTGATCTGTATGTGAGTCTTACAATTTAGAGTTTGTGCTGGTTTTGTTTTCAATACAACGAGGTCTCCCTTGTGGCTGATCTGTCTTACATCCTGCACCGGTCGTGTTTACCTCGTCAGCCATGAGGAACAACAGGTTTTGTTGTGTACCAGCTGCTGGGATTCAGCTAGCGTATTAGCTCAACAGGATTGGAAGCAGGGAATTTTCTGTGACACTAATGAATATCAGTTTTATTAAGATATGATTGTGGTCATCAAAAAGGTTATTGCTTTCATAACATTGTATATTAAAAACAATTTAATCTCATCCTTGTAAACAGTAATTCAATCCTTTTCAAGCTGCATCTCTTGTGATTGATGGCAAAAGCAGAAGTTGGTCATCCATAGAATGTCAGAGAGAAAATTGCCTCCTGGTTCAAGACTTGTCTCCTGTTGAATAGCGTTTGACAGAAGAGAAAATTCCTTTTTCACTTCTGCTTATTTCAGTTCTAGCCCTGAAAATATGTCAGTATGAAAAATGTTAACCACAAGGTCAAAAAGCTCCACAACAGTATGAATGGAAGAATTGTTACTGGAGTTGAAAAGAAACAAGATGATTTTAAAACATATTTTGATCTGATTTGATGCTCCTCCTTACTGCCACTGCTGCTTTTTATACTCTCAAATTAAGAGCTTAGTTGTATTCTTACCTCAGCTTGAGAGAAGACAGAAAGGGGAACAAGACTGAGAAACGGTGAAAAAGGGAAAAAGCTTGAGAAGAGAAAGATTGAAAGGGAGATGGAGAGAGAGAGAGAGAAAGGCTTTTAAAAGGATTTTGTCGTTATTGACTGGTTGCACTCTTCAGCTAATAGCCATTTAAAGATTATGGGCCTGCTGGTGGAAATCAAGGCCTCCATTGTTTGCCTTATTGCATTCTGGCAGATGGGGGCTGACACAACAACACGCAGCATCCCTCCGGGCACACTCGCCAAGCACCGGCCCTCCATCAGCAGATCTCCTATTGAACTGGCCCTAATAACTGGCCATGAATTATTAATCCACCAACCATATTGAAGACAGAGAGAGAAGAGAGGGGGGGGAAAACAAGAGAAGGTTGTGGAGCAGATGCAGAGAATATCATTGGTGTTCAGGTGCCAGTCGAAGAAAAAAGGTCCGCTCCAAAGAGTCCCAGGACGACCATTTCTCGGAACGGGGAGGAAATTCCGATAACTGGCATGGGAAGATAAAATATATATTCATTAAATGTCAGATTGCTGATGAAATGGGTCCGATCCATTAGTGGGTAGCGAAGCGGCCAGTTAATGTTTCCCGGTTGCTCTTGGGTTGGGTGGCTTTTAGTGTTGCTCTGGATAACTGCTGGAAACAAGATCACTTGATCTGAAAGAACAGAAAAGTTTGGAAGAGCAGGTGTTTTTCAAAATAAAAAGAAAACACGCAGAAATTCTGTCAAGTGCACCTGTTGGTGAAATCCAGTAACTCTGTTGTTGAAAGTCATGTGAACCTGATCTCTGATTTGGATCTTGAACGTCTTTTTTTTCTCCGGTCAGGTGATTTATTTGCAGGCATTGATTACCAACCTTGAGCAGACTCGTGTCTTGTTCCTAAAGTTAGTGCGTGACAATCTGGAAGTCTTGATGTGTCAAAAAAAAAGCATACAATAAATAATATGAAGTACTAATATTTCTTTCAAAGATCTGGTTCAGCTGGTGTAAAACACAAAGAAACTGTTTTAATTACTACTAATGAAGAAGTTCACAAATCTGGCACTCCTGATATTTTTTTTCAAACCACCTGTTGGAAAACTGACTAGTCAGTTTAAATTTAAAGATCACAAATGCATTTTTTACAAATGAATTAAGTGATGGACATGTGACTTCTTCTTGCTTTGTTTAGTAATGCATTACAAAGAAATGAAAATGAAGATTTGAATTAAAAGTAGTCTTAGGATCTTAGGATTGCCAATAATTTCTCTTTGCGTATTAACATTAACATTGATTTGACCGAATATACCAAACTGCATCAGTTTGAGATGAAGAATTGTTTATTATAGCCTTGAAATATTTTTTTCAACATATTCATAGTACTCACATTAGGGCTCCACAATCTCAGTCCTCAAGTGCCACTGTCCTTCAACTTCTGGATGTATCTCTGCATCTAATGACCAAGCTGTTGCCATTTTCCATTGGAGCAGGGATGCATCTAAAATTTGCAGATGAGTTGTGCTGGACTGGATTGAAGGTGCAGACCCCTGACCTACAGGTAAAGAAAGAAAATGTTCATCCAAGAATACTGAGGGGAAAAAAATATCACACTAAAGTGATAGGTGAAGAGATTTAAAACATATGGCTGCTAGCCTGACATTCATGTCACCATTTATCCCTGATTATTTGATTCATTACCATGCTGACTACTATCTACAGTGGGTAAGATACTGACTGTTCATTTCTACACCACAGAACACTGCTTCAAATAAACAAACTACATTTTCAAGTTTTTGCAACTGGTTAACATTTGTAATTCTTTCTATTCTTTCTTTTTACTCTCAGCCTGAAGCTCTCACTGAATTAAAACGCCTTTAGCAGGGTTGTTCTCACTTCCCGTTGATTCAAAATGAAGTCTACCAAGTGCCTGATGAATTGAATTTCCTGTGTCAAAAGCCTGCGATTTCTAAGAAAATAATGAGCATCGCCCGAAGAATCCCCTTTCAGATTTCATTATGAGGGAGAGGTTCTAATTGTGAGGAAATTTAATTTCCATCGCTTTCCCACTTTCTCTCTCACAGCAAGTTACTCGCCTGCCGCTGATGATGTGGTGGGGTTTGTTTCAGATTGACGCTTTGCATGCTTTTAAAAGCCAATCATCTCCCGCTTAAACCAAAACCACAGCAGCAAAAACAAGATGAGCTCGTATCGGACAGAGGATTAATGTGTCATTGTTCAGCTTCTGAGCAGTTAGTTAGTGGATGGAAACAGCTGCTGCAGGTTCAAAAGCATCAAAGTAACACGGAGATGAGTCTTCCCTCATCTTTCTGCTACAAAGCTGCTCTTCGGGTGAACAGAGGGGTGCAGCCTTTTCATCAGCGTCACACACATCAAAGAAAAATGAAAGAGAGCAGAATGAAAACAAATGGGACCAGCATAAATGTTGCTTTCCTTACAGTAATGTTTTCTATTATTATTTTATGTAAATTATATCAATATTTAGATTATTTTATTTTCACGATTGAATATGTGTGAAAAGAGAAGGCGAACCTGTGAAACATTCATGTGTCATGTCCTGTGTGGGTTTTCCCCAGAAAATACCCACATGAAGAAAAAAACACAAGGGTAAACATTGACTCAGACCCGCAGCATTTTAACACATCATCCTGTAAAAGGTGTCAGCCTGATGAAAAATAGAAAACATAAAGACTTTGATGATCCTTTTTTAATCACCCACAGAGCAGAATCTTTCAGCCGCTTGTCTAAAGAAACTTTCTAAACAGTTGGGTTTTTTTGTCGCTGTTGTCGTTTCACTGATGATTTTGCTGATACTACTGATAAAAAGGTATTTGTGTTTCTTTGAAGTATTTAAACATTTGCAGTTTTCGTCGATGATTATTCAATTGGCCTGTCTGGGCAGTTTTAGATGCAAACACTGAGGTGGGACTGGGTCCCCTGCAGTGTCAGGCACAAATTTGCTCCTTAAAAGAACGAAAGTAAGATCCAGTGAAGAGCCGAGTTTTCACAGGTTCATTTATTTGAGAAAATCTACAGCAATGAAATACAACCAAAATAAAAATGGTGACAATAACAAGTAAAATAATAATAGTAGTTTTAAAATAAGGAGACACAAAGTGGCTAATGAATCTACAGCCAAATCATTAGGAGGTCTTCCACCCAGTCTGCAAATTTGCTTTTAGATCTTATTATGAATAGTAAATGTGTAGATTTGCATATTAAAATGTAACCTTATTTGGTTTGAACAGAAAAAAAAAAAAGTTAAATATTTAGGCTTTGGACTTTTGGAGCCCAAACAGCAACAGCTGAATAATTTTTCTGTATAATCTAAATATTTAGAACAGATGATAATTGCTGCAAATAAACCTGAAAGAGCAGAAGTGAGAGCAATCATGTGTCGTGACACAATTATATGGGTAAATGCTGAGTCCGTTCATGCAACTGAGGAGAAAGAGAGTGGGAAAACGCCTGCAGGCATACAATGAATGGGAGGTTGAAGCAGAGAGGAGGGTGCAGAAAAGAGGGGGTCAAAATGAACACCATCTGGGTACATGAAAGGGAGGCGGGTGAGGGATGTGATGGGGTGAAACAAAACAAAAGCACCGCCGGTGCCAGCATGTAACCAACAACCATGCCACCATGCATGTTTTCACCCCCCTCCTCTCCAGTCAGGTGGGAGAGGAGCTCTGAGACCCACCATCACTCATGCAGACTCTCCCCCTCTTCTCTTATCCCCCTGTGTGTTCAGATCATTGCCAAAGGAGCCACAGGCCACTTGCAGGCTGACAGTCAGCTCCTCTAATGGGCCTGGCTGTTTATTTTGTACCGCTTGGAAGTGGATTAGCTGGAGGTAATTATGGTTAATGATCTGCCCGCCTCACCCCGCTGATCTGTAGTCACCCGTTTGCTTGGCTAGTAGCGGCATATAGCTGCGAGCACCATTAATATGGGATAATGTTACCTATTAGAGCAACAAAAGGGAAAGGGGAGATGGAGATTTGTCAGATGGATCACATTGTGAAGGGTTTTTAGAGAGAAATGGGATGGATCCATTGTGGAGCAAATGTGATGTTCGATGAGGTTCAAGGAGCTTTTCAAAATTACAATTTGATTACATCCTCTGACACGGTGTTGTTTTGTAAGAAACGGCCTCGGAGCAAGTGCCATTAAGTTTGCGATTAAGTTTGTCGGGATGTTCCACACTGGGATTTCAATTGGAAAGCGGCGTTCATTTTGTCAGCTCTAATTGTCTCAGTTTTAAGATGTTTCAATTCAGACTGATTATTGAAAAGCTGCAGTGTTTGATGAGATAATCGAGGCCTCAATTTTGATGGCATTTACTTGCAACTAATTAACCAAAAGATTGAAGAGGGACTATGACCTGCTTTTTAATTTAAATACCCATAAAAGCATTGTTTTCATCAATGTTTCATCAATTTTTTATAATATTAGAAGTATTATTTTTCTATTTTAAGCTATAACAGTGTTTTAGTTTACAGGTGGGAAAATCTTCCCATATAAAACAACAAGGTGTACACAATGAAAACAATTAAAATATACTTTTTGTGAGCTGATAATGTGCATCATCAAAAATCTGAAGGCTTTTGAGACAAAAATACATTTAGATAAAACAATTTAAAGGTTTATTATTCAAGTCATTGTGTGTGATAAAAAAGAATGAGAGGAATAAGTATTTCCTTTCTTTGCTGTTTATTATTTGCATTATTTGTATTCTGTATTCACCAGACTTTTACAGGCCAATGCTGATTTCCAGACAAATATACTAATTAAAAAAGTGGTTAAGTATGTTCCATAACATTTTTCATATGATTTATATTTCAGATTTTCTGTACTTGCTTTTTGAAATTCACAGTAACTTTCCAAATAAATATAAATGTAAAAGATTTTAATAAATAAAAAATAATAATAATAATCAAAATTGCTCTGATTGGTGATAGGCAATTTAATAAATAATGAGACAATAAGTTGTCCTTTTCACTAAATACACCAGAAGTGATAAACAAAGAAGAATTGTGACGATCATTAAATAGAAACCTGACCTGTCAGTCTAGTTGTGGCTGATTTTTTTAAGGACTCAAGCACAAACAAATCATCTTTATTATGACTGTGAACAGCCATTTATTTTCAACTTTATTAATTTTTGTTCCTCAATGTTGTAGGCAATAATTTTTCAAGGGCAAAGAAATTTTCAAATTGTTGATGCAAAAACAAATCAGGCTTAACTGGATCTAACCTCCGATCTAGAAGCCCCCCCCAAAAAGCTATATAGTTCTCTTTCATGAATAACTAAAATGTTTCTATTCTGAATATCATTCATTAGACTCAAAATAATACCAATCAGACTTTGATTTTGGCCTGATCCTATTTTCCTTCTAAATACTACAACAAAAACAAACTTATTTGTGTCAACCTTGTCTTAATGCAACAGATATAAGGAACAAATATTGAAGACAAAACTAAAAATGTGCTGCTGGTTATAAGACGGAGGTTGAAATTAACCAGTTTGTGCTCTGATCTGGTTAGACTAACAGTCAGCAAGTTAAACTACATATTGTTTAGAATAAAGAAAGAAAAAACTGAACACGGGTACTCAGCTGGAAAAAACTGGCAAGTGAAACTTTATTTGAGCTTTAGATGTGTTTAAAGAAAACGAAGAGGGAATTGTCCATTTCAATTCATTTAATGAGCCAGAAAAATATCAACTTTCTCTCTGAAATTGGCCTGACAATCACTGATCTGAACCAGTTGAGGGGAAAAAGTCAGATTTCTCTTTGGTTGAATGATGTATCACTAACCTTGGTACTTTTGTTTACTGGAAACATTACTGTGAAGTTGACTTCAACATGTAGCAAAAACACAGTGAAACTTAATTTAAACTAATCAAACTAGCATAAAGTAACTCACTTACCTTGCTGCTGAATGTGTATAAATACAAGGAAACACATCATTCCAGAGGTATTGACTTTCTTTTAGTAACAAGGGCATATTTTGGTTTGCATAAGTGTGATCAATTCCAGTAAAATCACATCAAAACTGGTCAACATGTGTTACTGAGCTACCATGGACACACAGAGGGTCATAGGAAGTGTTTCTAACTTTAATTTCTGAAACTGATTAGAGTTAAATGAAATCAGGAAATGCTCCTCTGTTAGAAGCCTTGTAACTCATAGTCGTCCTAAACGCTTTCCTCTCAAATTGCAGAAATTTGACACCTTTCCCTTTAAAATGAGAGACACACACACACAAACACACACATGCCTGCATATGGACTGTCAGTCAAGAAAACCATCTGAGAGTGACATAAAAAAAATTACATCTTTTTGAATCCATCCATTTTGAAAATGCACCAGTAATAGCAACAAAGTGGTTTTCGCCCCAAAATGAAGTTTTACTTAATCAAATCAGGGGTCAGAAAAACATATCTTGGTGTGAAAAGGACAGGACACAGCAGGGTTAAACCGATTACATCCTGTTAAACAGGCCTTTCAAAGTCTCCATCTCAGACACATTTTCCTGCCTTTTCCAGTAATTTTTGAAAGCCTTCAAGCTGTAATAAAATATCATTTTTTGTGCATTTGTGCATTAAACGCTCTCGGTCTCATAGCATTTTTCTGATGATAATCGCATTTTCCCCGAACCCTCCCCCTCCTCCTTGTTGTATTCCCATCTCCCCTTTTAAAGCACTTTGCTCCTTTTTCAGTGAAGATGACACTAACGTTGGATGGGAAGAGGGGAGGGGAGGCAGCGGTGGGCTTCAGCTAACAGTTCCAAATGGAGCCGTTTAGCTGGGTCCTCATTCTTCAGGACGCATGGCGTTGTGTCTCCCTTTGACTGCAAGGGAACAGGCCCTCTACTGCCCTCTCAGGGACTCTCGTAAAGTGCCCTGATGGTTCATAATGCAGATCATTACCCAGAATGCTGTGAAAGACCTCAAGTTCCCACTTAGATTCAGAGCCTCTCTGAGCTCCCGCCATGTTATGTCTCCCTGCAGATCTCCTGCAGACACTCTGATTGTCCATTGCCGCCTGCTGTCGCTTTGCCTGCAGCAAGCTTTATTGACACAGAGTTGCCCCCGAAAGGCGGTCCTAATGCGAATGACAAAGGTGTTTCTTTTCCTCGGTGTGAGCATGAAGGTGCTTTGAAAACAGAAGTTATTGAAGCACGGAGACAAACAGCTACATGAGATGTGACTTAAGATGTGAGAACAATAAAGTCATGGGTAATGATTTCAAAATAAGAGCAAGGGCAGAGAGGACTGATGGTGAATGGAGATGACTGCAGTTCTCTCTGCAGAAAACAATTCAAGGTTTCACTCTGGTTTCTTGTTTACAGGATCCTAAAGCATAAGCTTTCACTTTCTATTCAATTCATATTGTGTTGCTACATTTGTTGTCTCACGCTTTACCAAACCAGTATATCTGTTTTTTATACAGAAATCTATAGTCCATTCAGTCATAGTTATGAAACAAGTCACTCAGGTTCAGTTTATTTTGCCAATTGGTAAAATATATATTTATATATATACATATCTAAGAAACTCAGCCGATTGCATCATGGTCCCTCCTCCTGATTGAGCATGTGACATCTGTGGACATTTGATTTAGTCTTTAATGATGCAGCAATCCCTCATACTGAGCATGCATGTGGCAACAATGTCAAGGAAAATTCTCTAATGTTCATTGCTAACTTTAAAACAAGAGGAGAGGTTTGTGGTAGATTACTTGAGCACCATGTTTAATGATGGCAGGGAGAGTCACTGTCGGTCTGTCATGTAAAGAACAGCATCTTCAAGTTCCATGCTCTCTAAAAACATTCTCCACCTTAAGTTCATAACAGTTGTATTATATTTGCTTTTTTAACAACTGTTATTTTTAAATGTTCTATATAAATCTATTTGTTATAAACACTGGAATGTTTTTAGGTATTCGTTTTGGAAATTGTATGCAGTTTATGTTAACTTTCTTGTATTCTGATTGGCTAACATTTACACCTCACACTTACTTTCTACTTTCCCTGAAATATAAACATTTTTCAGAGGAACTTTAAAACAGATGGAGGTGTTTTTTGCAATCATTTTCACACTGTTTAACAAAAGCGACTAAACCATCTAGGATCAAATCCTTTATGTTTGTTCTTAATTGGGACCAAATTTGGTTTAAAAGGAATAAATTCAAGTCTGTTTTTAATATCAAAAAGAATATAAGATCATACTGATCTGTGGAGAAACATCTATTAAAACTTTCTGAAGATAATACATGTTAAAAGTGTAAGTTATATAGAAGCTATTAGATACTTAAGCTACTTACAGTAAAGGCTTCTATGAGCTTGTGTTTCCTCCAGCAATCATTTGTTCATCTTTACAATTAGAAACACCGCAGCCCCTGCTTTATTAACTCTTTCCCTACCTGGCTATTGTCTTGCAAACATAAAAAGGGCTTCAGGTGCTGATAGAGAGACAGGAAGGAGGAGTGGATTTAATGAAAGCTCTGGCATCTGTATCCAATTCATCTTGTCAACGTTGCTCTGCCATCTTTGCCCCAAAACCAAACCTCCGGCATGCCTTGCCAGCCTCTTTAATTACTTTCCCTTTTTGTATGGAATGGCAACTGGCAGAATTGACAGACAGGTGCAGCGACTCTGATTAATTAAAATAATAAAGCAAGGTAGAGGACGAAAGGGGGTGGAATATCAATGCATGGACAGCTTCTATTGACGGGCAAGCAGCGAGGGGACGTCAACAGGGCAGGGAACGCTGATTTACTCAGTGACAACAGGATGGCCTTCGGGCCTGACAGGACTCTACAGCAGACAGGCAGACGGTGAGTTAGAAGACGGGGAGGGTGGGGTTTGTGTCCCACTCACATCCTCAGGGGCTGGACAGGAAAACCTCCAGGTGCCTCAGCAGCTGCAGTGTCCCGCTCTGAAAATACTGGTGCTATCACACCTATCAAAATGAGATGGAGTTAATAAAAGCCGTCTCTGGGGATTCATCAGCTCTAACAGCCGTATATTATTTCAGGAGACAAAGGAAACATCTTTCTGAATGATAAGTCCTAAGAGAGTAGGTAGCCTTTGTACTATCACTTTCTCATTACGAACTGATATCACATTGTGTTGGTTTGGTGGACTCAGGGTGAAGGTAAAAGACAATTATTCATCAACAGATCACAGCTGCAAAGATATTGAGCTGCAAATAATGTCACCTGTTGGCTTACAGTGGCTTGCAATAGTATACACTCCCCTTGAACTTTTGAAATTTTATCACGATGGATTTCATTGGTAAGATATACAAACATAGGCATTTCTCTTCAGGCTCTCTGATTCAACACTTTATGGAACCACCTTTTGCAGGCATTTTTTTTTTTTTTTTTATTTCCTTTATTTAACCAGGTAAACCCCATTGAGATCTGGATCTCATTTTCAAGAGGGACCAGGGAATTGCATCTCCAGATTTTTCAAAGTATGTCTAGACCAGCTTTGTACATTAAGCTCTGACAATTTCAGCAGCTGTTCCTAGCAAAACAGCTTGGACTCAGTCCAAGAGCGTCTCTGAAAATCAGTTTTCAAGACTTCTCAAATGGATTTTGACTAGGACAATCTAGCATAAGAATAGTCTTTGATCCAAACCAGGTGCGTCAAACTCCAAGTGCTCGATGGCTGCTGTTCTACAGGTTTTGGATTTGCCTAACATACCTTAATCCAAAATTAGATTTTTGTTCACATGTATTATTATTAAAATTTTTACCTGCTCAACAAAAAATTATCCTTTCCGCAAAATGAACAAATCTGTGACCGCATATTTTTCTGCTAATGCATAATTCTGAGCTTCAAAAAAACATTGGGTTTTAAATGACTGCAACCTCCTATCTGCAGGTGGTAGTATTTGTTAATTCTACTGCACTGTTGCCTCAGCCTTACTTGATGTCAAATTACAGTCTCTGATTGATATGGTAAAAAAAAAAAAAACTCAAGCTATTTAAGTTCTTTAAAGATTAAAAGTTTTGTGTGTCCAATCAGTCTGCTTGTTATTTTTTTCTCATCTTTTTTTCTTCCATATGTATATTTTGGAAGAGGTTTAATAAATATATATGTATATATTGCAAAATGCCTTACAAATCTTTTTAAAGCAGAACTAAATCATCTGTGATTTGATTGCAAAAAAATATCCCCAAAACAGTTGCAGAAGGAACATCAAACCTAAATCTTTTAGCTTAATCTTCAGTTTCTAGATTTGTGTGCGTGTGTGTGTGTGTGCATGTGTGTGTGTGTGTGTGTGTGTGCGTGTGTGTGTGTGTGTGTGTGTGTGTGTGTGTGTGTGTGTGTGTGTGTGTGTTTTCAATAAGAACAGGATGTGGTGTATTCTTGGTGTGTTTTGCCAAGTTTAACAAGTGAGTGCTTCTAAGTAGTAAAAGTCTTTTTAGTAAAAGTTACTGGATGTTCACAATGCTGTTTACTATTATATCTCATTAAAAGCTAAACATATCTGAATTAATACTTGTGTTTTAATACTTGTGTTTTACACTATAAATATAGAATTTTATTAAGATTTTAATTTGACTGTATCTTCAGTTAGAAGTAAACCCTAGCATTTATTTTAAATCAGGCTGTTCTTTAAATGTGATTGAGGGCCATCCAAAATTGTACAGAGGGCCTCAAATAGCCCCTGGGCTGCAGTTTGGACACCCCTGACTTGGTCAATTGACTGAATTACCTCCTCATGCACTTAAGTTCTGCAGCCCTCTCCTAATGACCTAATTATGTGTTTCTGGTGTGTTGCTTCAGAGAAATATTTAAAAGTTGCAGGACTCTGCCCTAGTGGACTGGAGTTTGACACCAGTCAAACATTCAGCTCTGGCTGAGGTTGTTGTCCTGCTGAAAGGTGAACCTCTATAATATCAAGTCTTTTGCACCCTCTGACATAAATACTTTCCTTGCCTGACCTGTCATTTCAGGTGGACAACCATATCTTGGCAGGTATTCAAAAGAAAAAGAGTATGTGCCACCTTGAAAAAGATCACTGTGTCTCTTGCAAGGCATTGATTCTTCATACAGTCATTTTTCCCTCTAATGTATTTCCCAATATTTTTGGTTCATTTATATTATAATAATAATAATAATAATAATAATAATAATAATAATAATAATAATAATAATAATAATAATAATAATAATAATAATACATTTTATTTATAATGCACTTTACATTCCTAAGAATCCCAAAGTGCTAAAGAAAAAGTACATATAAAAATGAGTAATGAATATAGAAGGAGTTCATATTGTCCTTCTGTGTTTGCATAATAGAGTCATCAGTAGAGTTGTTATACTCTTACAGTAAGCTGCTTCTCTCTGCTGATCATATTTTCTAATTAAGCAGTGTAAGAGCAAGAGTAAAAGTGTGAGAGCTCCCTTGATTTACCCTTTCTCAATGAATCAAATGAATGTTTTCTAATATACAGCAGCATTTCTTCAAAAGCATGCAACGGGATGCTGGAAGTAGCATCCACCCATACTGTGGGCTGAAATGTGAGAAGTGCAAGTTTGTGTGTGCGAAAGATGACCTGCAGTGCCCACATCCTCAAGCTGACACTTTAGAGCTGCTCTGTCTCAGCTGAGCGTGTCAGAACAACAGAGACGTGGAAAAGACCAGCATGTTTACCACTTTTCTGTGAAATCAAATACAAGCAGCGCTCGTTGCACCTGACTGTGTGAAAGCAGCAGATTGAGTCATTCAGCTTCAAAGTTTCCCTGATACGTTGTGGCTGTGGAAAGCTCCTGAATGCCACCATCATTTAGCTTTTTTAACTACTAATGTATGAAAATGCAATTAGAAGCTTCAGTTGTGTGGTTTTTCTTACATTAGGGAAGTTATCTTATAACCCAGATTTTACACACCAATGCAATACAACAATCATCCCAGTTTAATCCAATTCAGATTAGAATTTAGATCTATTCACATACATTTCCGTTTTATTCAGTTAATTTCAACATGTAATCAAATACCCTATAGCAAAGACACTGTCATGTAATAAATTAGGGACTGTCCGTACATTAAGCTGGTACATCACAGTATGTATCTCTTACAGCAATGTTCAAAATGGGGAATTGTAATTCCCTATTGTATTAGCATGATGTCTGCTAATAGTATGCACATCATTTCACATTTACGTTGCATTTTCATGTATTCCACAGAGAAAATGAGTTATTGTCTACTGATGAATTGCACTGGTTCAGAAAAAGTCCAGTTGAAAGAATTAAATAAAAAATAGGACAAATATATATTGATGTATGTATATAAATATTTTTAAAATTAATATAATCAGTATGACTTTTTAAAAAACATTTTCTCCATTTATGACTCCATTTATATACCTATGTTGTGGATAACATAACATAGGTATATGTATTATATAGGTATATAATATATAACCTTTCACAAAGTTATATATTATATTTTATTTTACTAAACTGAAATAAAACTATTTAGTTAGCTAACTATAGTGAATTTTGATTTAATTAATTGTTCTTTAGTTTTATTTGTTGATTTATTGTGTTTTATTTAACTCCTAAAAAGACAAATAAACAAAATAAAAATTAATTAGAATTAAACTTATTTGAAGACTTATTTTAAGATGATAGTTTATAAATTGCTGTGTTGACAGTAGAAATAGAGGCACATATCTTGCCTTTGATTTTTGAAGTGAAACTGGAACAGAAAGTTTTTTTTTCAGTGTAGTATTCCTTTGTGGGATTGAACCCTTACAGCAGAAGGTATTTTAAAATCCCCATCCACTAAATGTTTTCTTTTTTTCTAAAACAAAATGAAATGCAGCCATTCACTCTGTCTGCTGCTGACTTCATGCTGCGTGAAGAATCTGTGGTTTGGAAGCCTTAGACGCCACCTTCTGGACAGACAATGAATTGCACATTCAATTAAAGGTGCTCTCCTTCAGTGAGCTGAACACAGCTGGTAAGGAACAGAATGGCTGACGGAAAACAGGGACTTCTTAAAAATATTTCTTCCTCTCATTAAATATATTTTAGTTTTTAAGACCTTAAAAAACTGTTTAGATTTTTGACATTTCAGCTGCTATTTTGTGTTTTACAATTTTCCATAAACAGATGCGGTTTTTTCCAGTGGAAAAAGGAAGACAAAGTAGATATTAAGAGGTGCATCTTTTCATCCTACTTCTCTAAGCAAGCTGCTCTACAATAAATATATATATATATATATATATATATATATATATATTGGTGTGCTGATAAATGTAAGAAACCTCTCAGAGAAGCTGTATATTTGATATATTCATAATCAACTGCGTTGATGTACTTGCCTGACGGTCTTAAACTGCGATGGAGCTGGCAGGAAATGAAACAAATTCGATTAGCTTTCCACTCTGTGTCCGAGGATTGGCTGCTTTGTTTCCTTCTGATTGTTCAATTAAAAGTGCGCCTCCACTTTAGAAGGCTGGACCCATTACAGAAAGTAATTTCAAGAGCCAAGCTGTTTGCCCTGCTTGCCTCTCTGCTACGAGGAATTCCCTCTTCACTTCTCTGCAGTCGAGCCGAGGCAGAGAGTGTTGGTAATATTAGCTCCCGTTTTTATTGAGAGATCCATTAATTGTAGCCTCCTGCCGCTGACCCTTTGACCCCCGCTGACCCTGAGACATCATGTTACCAGCCAGTCAAACGTAGAGTTAAAGCACGTTGAACAGACATCTTTTGAATATAATAAAACTAATCTGCAGCTTTGAGCAGTACAAGAAGCCCGACTCACAGATCTGACAGCTGGCCTTGGCATCAAGATCTTCCCCCATCCATTAAGTATTTTATTAATCAAAGCATCTGTAATATTTGCCTTATCATACATTGTGGCGGCCAACTAAAAGGGGATATTTGTCCAGAGAGCTCCTTCAGAAGAAAAAAAACAACATTAGGCTGCACTCTGGGTTGTGCATTAGGAAAAACAACATTCAGCCTTTGGGACGGGGTTATGTACAGTAATATACTACCATTAAGTATCCTACTTATCTAATGCAACCATTTAGTTTGTTGGGTCTTTACGAGGAGCGTGGAATTTCTCTGAAACCATCCTGACATGTCTGCAGTCGTCGTCTGCTTGCTGTGTATGTTGATAGTGTGAACCTTTTATGGAGGAGTACGAGTGCTGTATCGCTTCCAGCTCCTTGACAAGCTATTTCTGAGGATGATGGCTGAATACGTTCATTGCAGCTTTATGACGGGTCATTTAGGAAGTATCATTTCTGCAGTACTTCACAGGATCTCTTTATCAGCTGCTGAGCGCGCCCCACAATAGAAGACTTGTGTAACTTTATATATACGCTTTTGTCTGATGGCTACATAAACTGCACTCTACCTGTTTTTCGACAGCCAAGGTCTGGGCCTGGGACAGGCGCTGAAAGCAAACACCTGATTGTATTAGTGTCTCCCCTTTAAGCTGTTGTCACCTAGCTGACCGATTATGGGCAATTACCTGCTCTGTCGGAATCCTAGCCGAATAGATTGAATTCAGATTGATTTTTGCCCAGGAAAGAGGGGGGAATTTAAAGCCTTTTTTAATTGGGTATTTGGTGTGTGCTGATCTGAACACCGTGGACTTCCCCAGGGATCCTTTATGGGCCAATAATGGCATTGGAGTGGGGGGGTGCTGCAGTCTCGTCAGCCGACTCCCTCCCAAGGCCATAACCCTGCATTTGCTCTGAGTGCTTTTCTATTATGCATTGATAGTTGAGCATCAATCAATAAGTGGGGAAACAGAAAACCCAGCGAAACCAACTTCTTAAGTGTAAAATGCCTCTTAATACCCAAGGCCTTTCAAACAACTTAACCTGGACGCTTTTTACCCTCACCCTTCCTCCCTCTGCTCTTTGAGGGACATTTACCGGCGCCTGGCGACACAATGTTTTATTTAGGAGGGCTGGAAATGTGCAGCTCTCAGGTGAAAATGCACCACAGTCCTCTTGTTATGCTTCAGCAGTATATCACCGGGTGTGTGCAGGCACCAAAACAAGCTCACAGAAGCAAATAGAACAGTGCATTTCAACTATATCAGCACATTTTATTTCTACAGTTGAAGCTGTGGTCGTCAGTTGTTTGGGTTTGCTTCAAATGATAACAATCCTCAAGGTTGATAAGGTCAGAGAAGACTCAGTTTTTATAGGTGAATGTAGCATGTCATGAAATCAAATCCCACACATGGGCTGAAGATGATACAAAAAAAGGGGTGGCCCCTTTAAACGCACTTTTCATCTGGTTGAGATTCCGGGAAGAAAAAAAAGTGGGCAAAAACAAAGCCTAACCCACAGATAAGAGAAGCGGTGGGGATTGGACCTCCTCAGTGAAAAAAGATAAGCGGGAGACAGTCACAGCAATGACCAGCCACACAATACACAGGCCCACCTCCAGCCGTCTAAATCTCCCATCAGCACCAGTCCCCGATGGCCCTCTTGTCACTACTAATGCACCTTTTCCTATAGGACAAAGCCCCAGATACAGTAAGGTTATCTGGAGCTTTACGGGAATTCTCGGAATTGGCAAGTTCACCTTTCCTTTAGTACCGATGACAGGGGGAGATACAGATGGAGGCTATCGATTGTTGGTAGCACAGCATGTTTTCATTCAACACCCCTGATAAGCTTCAGATGCTGCATATTGTTTACCTACCTACCTGTTCAAGTTGCCCTCCAGAATTCAGTTTTTATAGCTGAAGCAACTGATAATTTATAATATTCATGTTTTAAAGAGTATAAGCATTGAAGTATTGGTGCACATGTTATGTTTTCTACTGAAACATTTCCATGTGAAAGATTGCTTACAGTGCTATGCAAAAGTATTTGTACTCCATAAACATTTTATAAAGTTAATCACAAACTTCACTAAAAAGATAAAATGAAATATACCAACACAATGTAATGTATGATTGCTTTCAATGTTATTCTTAAAACAAATTTGAAAAAATATGTCACATGTTTGTATGCAGGCACTGCCTTGCAGATTTGAAATATTTTAAAAAATAAGAACCTTTAAGCAGATATTAAACTTACTTTTCATTAGGCCAAATTTCTGAATTAGAAATTTAGTTGTTGTTGGTCTGATGTAGTATTCTAATTTTAAAGGTTGCACTTTTTATTAGCTATAAAATGGAAATCATCATATTTAACACAAATGATAGCTTGAAAACGTCAGTGCGTAAATAATCTATATAATGTCTTTAACTTTGGGAATTCAGTCACAGAAATAAATAATGTCTTGAGTAATAGTTTAATTTATTGAGTATGATTGTATCTTGTAGAACCACCAGTCACTGCAGTCACAGCTGCAAGTCTTTTGGGTTACATTTCTACCAGTTTCTCAGAAAACAGCTCAAGATTAGTCATGTTAGATGGAAAACATCTATGAACATCAGTTTTTTTAATTGGAGACAGGTCTGGACTTTGACTAGGACAATCAGAAACATAAATGGCTAGGCATAAACAACTTCATTGTAATTCTGGGTGCATTTTCAGAATTGTTGTCCTGCTGGCAGCTGAATTCCCGCTACAGTCTCAGTCCTTTTACAACACCTAACAAGTGTTTTTTTGTTTTTTTTTCCAGAATTGCCCCATATTTAGCAACCTCCATCATCCCATTCACTATCCTTGTTAAAGAAAAGCCTCCCCACAGCAAAATGCTGCTGAAGGTGTGTTCAGAGTGACAAACACACATAGGACAACTTCTTATGGAGCGGCACATTAACAATTGTGGTTATAACAAGACAAAATATATATTAAAAAATATTTAGAGGATGGGAATACTTTTGTAAGGCTTTGTATTAATTTAAAAAGGTCTAATCTATACTTTTAAGTCACTGTTTTTATATTTTTCAGACAAAATTTCAATTTGTCTGGGGGTCTGGTGAGCAAATATCCAACCAGAGGATGCCCCTGAACTACTTTGGTTACACAAACTTTGTTTTTGGCTTCAATGCATCAGCACCCTCTCCCTCCATCTGCCATCTGCTGCTGAAGAATCTGTTTCACTCGATGAGCCAAGCCCAGCCTTTATTGGTCCTAATGGCACTATCAGCTGAGCCGCCAAACCCAATTACCTTTTAAAAAGGGAGGCCACCCCAGCTAATCATGGCTGCCTAACCTGATTTGCCTGTGATGAAGAGACGGGATAAAGAGCAGTTAATGGAGGGAGAATGATCTCACAAATACAAAAAACTCAATTCATTTCTCCAGGAGAGCAATCTGTCCGATTCAGCGGTAATGGAGTGGAGATTCATTAGTCCTCAGGCCTTAGTAGTAGCAACGTCCCCTTATCAACTAAATGACAAAAGAACATTAACTGTGCTTCACTTATAGACTTTATGTTGTTGGGAACAGACACAGAAAAGCTTCTAGACTGGTAGCTGGAGCAAAATGTCAACTGGGATGGAAAGCAAGAAAGAAAAATTGCCTAATCAGTTGTTAAACGCCAAAACAACTAGGTCCATTTTGGCTAAAGTGGTCTATTTCTCAGACTTTTACAGAATGTTGCAAGTCGCTTTGCAGCATAAATATTTAAACAGATTTAATAGACTGTTTCCTTGATTCGTGGTAAATTATTGTTATTTTGCCTCCAATGAGATTGGAATCGGCTTAAAACCTAAGTTACCGCCACTGTTGAGCTTTTCTGCACATGAAACTGTAGGAGATTGCTTGCTTGCACAAAACTAAGATATCTAGATTTCATAGAGTTATTTCTTTTTTGTTTAAATCATATTTATACTGCATTAAAAATAGCTTTCCTTTAGTCTCATCTTCCACTCCTTAATCCTATAGTTATAGTATTCTACAATATATTCTGCGGCTGTGTATTACACTAAACGTCAAAACAACTAGTCATCCAACATCCGCTTTTCGCTCCAGCAGTCTCATTCACAGCATATCCCGTTGATGATGTAAGCGACACATGAATGACCAATTGATGCAGCACATGAATAGATGAGAACATGACCCCCAACCCCTCAGAATCCACACGCTGCTTCAGCTTCAGCCCGGTCTGCCTCAAATATGATCCACAGGACGTCGACTGGATGGGGCATAGGACCATAGCCAGGGTTTGCAGACGGACATTAGGCCAAAGCCAGAGTTAAAATCCTATTAGTTTGAGTTGGGAATCAGATTATCGTCGTCGAGAATCACTCGTCTGGCAACTAGGGTCTAATTTACGCCAATCAACGGCAATTATTGAGGGGAAGGGAGCCCCTATTAGAGAGCCTCATCCACTTAGTCTAATGAATGGGGAAGATTCAATCTTGGATGTGGAGACACATTGGAGGGCTGCAGCTGAATGTGACTGCAGCAGCAGGCCAGAGAGGAGCGGCTGTTATTTATCAATGACAGGGTGCTGTCAGAGCAAACATACGTTAGCCATGGGGCACTGAGCTCTGGTTTCTACGCTCTGAGACTCTGTTCAGTATTTCTGTTGACTGTTACTTTTGTGTCAAGATACACATACAGCAAAACTAAAAAAAAAATTCCCTTTTTGACTTTTTTGTCACATTTAGAGTCTTCAAATTATGATATCAGACAAAGGCAACTTGACTAAATGCAAAATCAGTCTGGTCATACGTGAAAAAGTTAAATAAATTATGAATTAAGTGTTGTTAATTAAAATTTTTTTGAAAAGCTAACTTCAACGTCCCTTGCCACAGATGTGCTTACTTACTGTGGAATGAGTAGAATCAAGAAATAACCTACTTTGTGTCTGACAACACAAAGTAGGTTAAAAAATTCCCTAAATTGCAAGAAATAACACTCCATTCTACAGAAGTTTAAAGAGTTGTGGAAATTCTATCAGTGCAGAAAGTGTTAAAAAAATAAAATAAAAATCATTTCAAAGGCTTTGGGATGTCTGAGGCAGATTTGCTGCTTCAAGACAACTTATTGAACTTGACTGGGCATCAATTAATGACACTTTGTCATGCAGTAGGAAAATGATCTGAAGCGCACCAGCACATTGGGATTATCTAGAATATAATAAAATAAAGATTGTGGAGAGGAATTGTAAAAGCTTGGATTTAAATTCAATTCAGATCCTTTGGTATGACCTTAAATAAACTTTTTATGTTATGAAACCGTCCAGTGTGTGCACAGTTGTGCAAAAAACACAACAAAAAACCAAAAGTGGATTACCATTTCTCTAAAAGGCTCTGCTTGTTATTGTGAACTTTTACCAGGAAGATGTAAACTTCAGGGACAATTACTTTTCACAGAAGTTGGTTTGCATGGGTTTTATTTTTCTTTGAGTGTAACAAAATGCAAAAACAGAAGAAATCCTTAAGGGGCAAATATTTGTTATACCACTGCATGTGCATGCCTGCTTTTAGGTCTCATAATTGATCATAAACTTGCAATTCTGTAATACAGAGAAAACATTTTTTGTCTAAATGTGCACAAACATATTGCAAACATCATAAAGTTCACGGATTTCTCTCTTTGACCTCTTAGATTGCACTATCCATGATAATAATAAAACCTTTCAGAATATTTTCGCTTTTGCTTTCCAGACATCAGGTACAATTCAATCACATTTTCCAGATAAAGCAGATTTTACAATGTGAGCTGAGAGGAAACAGTGTGTTTTGCCTTTGCAACATGTTGCTGCAAAATGTCTTAAACCCAGTGACTCAAATGTGGCCACTGACTCACTCTGAAAATGTTTTTCTTATTTTTCATCCCATCACAAGCAAGTTTGCAAACTCTAATTTGCAATGAACAATGAAGCTTGATTTGCTTTCTCACACTGCCCTCTGCTGTTAAACAAGAGGAATATGGATGTCATGTTGGGATGAGCCAAGAAACAGGTCAGTAGGTGACTTAATGGTTAAATAAGAGTTTTATAAAGTATTTGCATATTTGCAAAAGGTTAAAACTTAGAAATAACTTTCCAATCATTTTAATGGGTTACTATTACACTATTGATCATAACTGGAGGTGGAAGCTGAAGTAAGACTCCAACCATGGAAAGTTGATTTGCATATTTGCCTTGCATGTGCAGTTTTTACATTTTTGTGGTGTCACGAATTACATCAGAATCTGTGTGTTATGACTCTTTATGTGCTTCTCCAATAATTCACTGTGATGCATGTTTTATTTTTTAGACTTGTTTTTCATAAATAATAGAAATAGGAAAAGAAAGTACTTTCTATCTGTCTCTGCTAGATGTGTCCTGATAATCAGAGTCTTTAATGGGGGAAATTCCGAGACCTTTAATGGCCTCACGTTGGGGTTTAGCTTTTCCAGATAGAAGAGATGTTATTATTAACAACAAATATTTCCAGCGTGGAGTGTTTCATTTCCGATAGCCTGCTCTGACTTTTCCGAGCTAAACAGACGCACAACAAAAAGACTTTTTATCGCTTTCATTCACAGTGTTGCAGATTTTGTATATTTTCACTCACATTAAAA
This sequence comes from Alfaro cultratus, assembly GCA_903066825.1. Lineage (NCBI taxonomy): Eukaryota > Metazoa > Chordata > Actinopteri > Cyprinodontiformes > Poeciliidae > Alfaro > Alfaro cultratus. The sequence continues at coordinate 11,333 of CAEFZX010004423.1, read as the reverse complement.
CATTTGCTTTCAAATTTTTCCACTGGAACAATAAAATTAAAGACTTCTATGCATTATATTTCACTATCACGGCTAGTACTGCTAACCACCACTAACTGAAGAAATGTCCCCATAGAAATGAAGAAAACAAAGTCCTCTTCCAGATTTATTAAAATGTAAAATGTTGTGGTTGAAGGCCAGGCATGCATCAGAGTGACTCAACTTGTTCCTTTTTTTAACTGCTTATGGGAACAAGAGGAAGAGGCATGACAAGTCATTTCACCCTGCGCCCTTTCCCTTCTCAAGTTTGACTGATCAAACCTGAAAATTCAAACTTTAACAATGTGGGGGTGTTAAACCATGTTTGTTCCTGTGGCAACCTTCACATTTCTCTGCCTGTGGGCTGCTTGTTCCATTTTACTTCACACACTCTCATAATCGCTAATCACTGTCCCCACTGAAAATACTTTATGATTACAGCTGCTGACAGCGACCCTCCATCGGATGAAAGGTTTCAATTCAGCCATTTGGCTGAACACAACGTCAGGCTTTCTCCCCACCCCTTCTTGCCGAACCACACAATAGCCACATCCTGTAATGTGAATATTTACCACTTTCAGAGTGCTTCATTTCATAAACTCAGGTAGGTACAAATTAACTTTTTAAAAGGAAGTTTGTTTGGAGGGTAGATCAACTTTGGAGCATTTTTGTTACATTTTGGAAAAAAGTACATACCAAAGTGGGAAGTTTTGAAGCTCTGACTGTCCTGTAATGAATGTTATGTTGTCATCATCTAAAACTGGATACCAGTATGTCAAGGCATAAAAAAGCAACACACATAAATGCATAGTAAGCCCTTATTTTAGAATAATGTGATAAAGCAATCCAATGCAAGCAACTATTTTAAGCAATCTCATCAAAGGGGGATTCCCCAAAGACAAACATAGCCTCTCAAAGGGTCATTATGCATTTACGTAAGGAGGATACTACTGAACACCACAACTATCTTTTATCAAAGGTGAAAGAGAGAGGAAGCCTCCTTTTCGCTTCATCCCACCACCTCACCATTGTACCGAGAGAAATGAAACAAACATAATGGAAACATATGCCTGAATGGTCTAAAGTGAGATGTGACTCAGGCCAAAACAGATCAGGAAGTGATATTCCTGCTCAAACGTAACTCAGGACAGACCAGAAATTTTCAATTCTGACTGTGACCTTATAGCACTTGGCATGACAAGTTTCCCTCAAAAGGTTTTATCAAAAACATTCAGCTTATAAAGTTAATAACTTAAGAACATCTCAATTTTACAGTTTCAAATACACCTCAAAATCTGTTTGCTAATTGTAAAACATCTAGTTAATGATTTAATGAATTTCAAAGGCAATAAATATGTCTTTTAAAGAAGATATTTTAGCTTGTTAATTGAGATCCTATAAACAGGATTCATCTGATCATTTGACAAAGTTAATCTTATAAGCATTAAATTGTTTTTCATGTGTTTGTAGCAGGGAATCATCAATTTAAGGAGGTTCATATGCAATAATAGTCCAAATCTTTGTACAGTTTTAGTTTCTGATCTCATCAATAGACTAAACATGAAGACTGATGTGGGAAGAAGAAGATATGAAGGTAAATACCTATGTCTATATTGAGCCACTCTTACTGTTAAAGGTGTCCATTTGAAATCATTCTGATACCAATACCTGGAGGTGTATAGTTACATTTACTTGAGAAACCTTTAGAAAAAAGTAGATTTACTGCACCATTACTCTTACTTTGACTTAAGTTATGTTATTTTGAAGTAACACCACAGTTGAGTATAATTTCTAGCTACTCCACCACCTCTCCCAAATAAAAAACAAACACAGCTTAACCAATAAATTTCCATACACCATCACAAACTTACAGTTTATATTATAATGGAACTTTATGTTTCCACAAAAGCTTTGTTGCTTTTGTGCTTTTCTTGCTAGGCAGAATTCATTCTGATAGGATGGTTTATTCCAACCATCCATCCACTCACACTTCTGGCCATTGACTTCGGCTTATCCGAGATCAGGTCGCAGGCACCAGGATCGCTCCACTTCTCCACTCCTTTCGAAGTGGAGAAGAAGCGGCTCTACTTCGAGCTCCCCACCCTGGTCTTTAAAGTTGAATCCAGCCACCCATTGGAGAAAGTTTATGTTGGCTGCTTCTGTCCAGGATCTTGTTCTTTCAGTCATAAACCATGTCACATCACCATAGATGAGAATCAGAATGTAGGCAGACCAGTAAATCAACAGTTTGGCTTTTTGACTCATATCTTTTTTCATGAAGAAAGACCAGTAAAGTGCCCACAATTCTGCAAATGAAACCCCAATCTGTCTATCCGTACCACCTTCTACCATCTCTTATGAACAAAACACCTAGTTTTCCCATAAACCAGAGGTGAATGGTTTGTTTACTACTAGTCAACAGCCAGCTGGGAAGGGCAGGGGTCCGAAACATTTACAATCAAAAGAGCCATTTTCCCTCCTTTTTCTTAAATAAAATTTGCCCCTAGATGTAAAATTTGCGAGATCCAAATAGTATGTTTTATTGTTAAGAACACAAACATATTCGATTTCAGATTTTAGTAAAATGTCAGACAAAAAAAATATCATGTACATGAAAAATTGTTTGCTTTTTTACTTTTTAAAAAAAAATTATTGTTTAGTAAATGCATTGTTGAATTAAGCTCCTTCTTCTCTCAGAGATTTCCAGTACTAAAATTGCGACTACAATTGATCTGCATTTTATAAACGGTAGCACGCATCATCCGTTGCAAAGGATCTTTGCGCCTCAACAGACACTTTGGCAGTCGTTCGTGTTCCAGAATTTTCAGACACCATTACCCATCTACTTATCTTTCGAGTCCAAAAATAGGTAAAAGTTTATATTTGACCTTGGTTTTGAATTTAGAATTTGATAAACGGTGTCGTTAGACTGCAGTATCAATTCTTGAACTTTTAAATTGGTGGCTTTTTCTGTAGCCTTGACTACAATTTGTAGTTTGATTTCGAGCTAAGACGTTGAAAGCTGGCACCCAGGTCGCAGATTGAGTTGACGGTAAATCGTAGAGCTACATACTAACCAAAACTGCAAATGAGAGGACGTTTAAATTTACTCGGATCATGCTTACTGATAGTTGAAATTGGCTTAAATTGCTTGATGGGTAATTGCTAAGTTTTACGCTAGCAAGTCCGAACGTTAACTAAGATAGCATAGCTGTAAGACCGCAGAAATGATAAAAAAAAATAGTTGCGGGGGAAAATAAATTACTGTTTTTGTTGTCTGATAATAAAAATGCTAGTCCTTATTATATGCTGATAGTACGTTATATTATTTTTTTGTGTAAAAATCTACATGTCGGTATTAATGCAACACATTTTCCTGGAGATGACGATGCAATATGTAGGTGGGGGAGGGGCATCTGACTCTCATCCAGTCCACATTTTCCCTTGAGAAGAGAGGAAAAAATAGACAGAGGCTGTAAAATATTTATTTAATTCATTCCACATGTGTTGCTGCAAACTACAAAGTTTTGCAGAATATTTCAGCCAGTTGTTGTCAGTTTAACCTCCCACCACCATTAATCATATTTACCAAAAGGCAAAACTATTAGTAGATCTAAAGAAGGGGAATGCTAACCTAGTTATGTTTTTAGTTAAAAGAAAGTTGAATGAAGTAGCGAAGAATGTCACTCCCCAAACAATTAATTATTCTCAGAAAAATGGCGGACATTATTTGATTAATACTCTATAGCAAATGAGAAACAGAGCTGCTGTTTGGACATACCTACTCCCTTTTCTAATGTGTCATTTGACTGAAGTATTTTATGTAGGCTCGCTTGTGTTATATCTCCATAATCTGCCATATACATATTTTGTAGGTAACCTGAGGACTAAAACATTACATTTCTGGTTTATGCCCTACAAACTGCATTTATTATTAATTGTATTCATTTTTTACTTTTTAGATAGCGTTTTCATAATTTTAAAGAAATACATCCATTCTGTTTCCCATGTGAAAATTTGTTTGTATTGTTTATATGTACCCAAACTATGTAAATGTATAAAATAAATCTAAAATATATCTGGACTTTTGTTGACCAACACATATGTTCTTCTCCGCTCAGAACTTGTTTGGCTTGCAGGATGTTTTCAGCAGGTGGCTCATTTCGAGGTTCTAGAGGAACCAGTTTTGCTCAAATATTAATGAAGAGTCTGCCACCAACATCCGAATCAAGAGAGTCAAATGAGGAGCAATTCTCCTTCAGTGTTGATCAGGAATATGACTCCGTCAGACAAGGAACTAAGTCATTCAAAGCGGGTATTGTCTGCAATGGGATCTTTCAGATTGTTGTCATTTTACTAGTGATATTCTTTTTAATCTCAAAAAAGCCAAACAATCTCAGGATTGTTAGTTTTTTTTTTTTGGTGGGCAGTCTAACGTGTGCATGTGCTTTAACGATTCACTTCTCTGCTCCATTGATTCAACTAAGGTCATTTTGAGAAGCCAAAATCCTCTCCCAAACTGCTGGTTGAAAAATACAAGAAGGGTGAAACAAATGCTGTGTCTTTGCTTCATCAGCTGGCCCAAGTTTTACAGTTTCATCTAGAAATCAAGGAAACAGTTACCACAGGTGAGGCACCATAAAAGTAACTTGTTATGGCAGGTGTGGATTGTTGAGTGGAAGGTTTTGTTTTACTATCTGTTGTATTTGCATTTTGTGTCATTTGCTTAGCAACAAAATAAGAAAATCTAACTTTGCTTTATATTTCTATAAGTTGTCTTCTGCAGTTGTCAGTAACTGAGATTCTGTGAAAATTTGTGTCTGTGTGCTAGTTTGTTTCGTGCCAAAAGCTTTTTTATTGTGTGTTTTTAACACTTCTTTTTTGCCAAGACAAGGGAAAATAGTGGGGAATGTTTCATTAAAAGTAAGATAAGGTGGGCCATCATGTAACATTTTACCATTTTGAAAAGTATAAACAACACAAAACATGTAGCTCAATGAGCCACCAAACTTAAGTAGCTGTTTAACACTTGTTTAAGTGACTGCAGTCTGATTACCTATTTTTCTTTTTTTTTTTCTTCCTTTTTTTTTACAAAGGGAACTTACCAGGGTTTTATTTTGCTTTTGCTGTTGAGATCGATGGTGTTCAGCACAAGACTGGCATGGGAATGACTAAAAAGGAAGCTCGTCTAAATGCAGCAAAGGCTGCTTTGGAGGACTTTTTGCCTAGCTTAGGCTGTCTTAAATCTGATCTTCCTCAAACATCAGGTTAGTATTTTAAAAACTTTTTTTTGGATGCTTGATGGTGTCACTGGATGTGACATAAATATGAGAAAAATGAACATTTAAAGTAAAAGCAAGGTGTATGTTTATTTAAGATTTTCTTGCTATGTGCTGAAACAGATAATCTGTAAGAAAAAATGAAAAAGCTTGCCAGAACACGAGCTCAACGCAAACATTTTTTTAAACTGAATGTGAAATATGTAAGATTTGTTTCATACATGATGTGCAAATACTTTGCAAAAACACTCAATATTCTGCTGAACCACAATACTGCTATACTTTTAAAAATTTAATAAGATTTGTTAAATGTGGGACTGTTTACCTATTTGAATTATTTTTCACTCCATAATCAAACACTTTTTTATTTAAAATATTGTTAGAATGGAAAATAATGTGGTTTCAGAAAATTACAAATGGAATTGTACAGGACTACATTATTACTAAATGTAATTATTATTACTAATGTAATGTAATTATTACTAAATTATCCCAAATTACAAATTTGGGATAATTTTAATGGATTTAATACAGCCTTAAATGTAGTAAAATAAAAAGGAAAGGGCCAAGTTTGACTAGTTGGAGGTAGAGGATACAAGTAAAATGCTCATCACTGGCAATTTGCTATGGTGCATGTAGTGTGAAGCGTTTTATTTATGAAGTTATCTCTTAGATTTGACCTTTCTTATGACTTTTTGTCCCCAGATGTTCCTCCACCCTTACCAGTGAAGGAAGATGCATCCATCTCTGACAGAAATCCTTCTAGAGCCTTTTATGGTAACTCAAGATTTCTGTTTGATAGTGTTGGTGTGCGGACCAATTTCCACACTACTTGTGTGAATACCCTGTTGGTATTTCTGCAACCACGTCTTAAAGGATAATTCTTTGTCATGTTTGTTCTCTGAAAGAAGAAAATTTTGGAAGCGTATTGCTATCACGGAGGAAAAAAAATAAATTAGTTTTATCACATTATAAAGTGATACTTATCTTGTTTAAGCGTGATAATATGTTGTATAAACGTGATAGTTATTTTGTTTAAATGTGATAATTTCATGTCCAGAAGGTGGTGAGTACAATGGCTAACAGGAGTTGGTCAAGCTTTCCCTCATGATTGGTCTAAAACATGGAGAGATACTGATGCTGCTTTGCATTGTGGTTGAAATCATTCATAGTATGTGAAGCAGGATCCTAAACAGAATGGGACTGCACAGAAGGAAACATCAGTTTGATCCTTTAAATGTTCCTTCGTTCCTATCTGACCGTCTGGAACAAAGCTGAAGTTGGCTTCCGATTGCAGCTTCTGATTCGGAAAATCAGAAGCTGCGATTATTATGGAAAGGGCGATTATTACAGAATGAAAGCTTCTTCAAACTCAACGGAGGCTCAAATGTATTTGCTGAACATTTTCTGTTCAGATTTTTATTGAATAATACAATAGCTAAATAACAGCAATGGCTGTTCGTAACTTAACAACCGAAATCAAGAGAAGACAAGATGGTGACAAAAGACGAAAGTAGATCCTGTTAAGCATTTTTCAAAATAAGACTTCCTCTCCAAAATAAAAATAAATACATTCATTCTAGGCCGTCAGTTAGGAACACCGCCACATCTAGAGGATCGGACTGACGTTTCCTTCTGTGCAGTTCCATTCTGTTTAGGATCCTGCTCAGAGTGCGTATACTATAATCACACATTACACTTCTATAGAAAACACACACTATTTATTATCAGAAAAGTTACATGTCTGATTCCATTTGCTTTAGATCAACAAGCAAGATTAATGTTCAAAGAAAATAAAGTAAAAATTTCAGTAAAACTACTTTAAATGTCCTTTTTGCACACTTAGTTTTGATTGAAAAAATTAATATGGTTGAGTCAATATTGATATTTTTTCTTTCTTTTTTTCAATTGGTTGTTCAGAAAGGAAGAGTTCGGTCAACCTCCAGATTCCACATGCTGTGAAGGATCAGCTCTCTAAACTGCTAAACAACCATCCAGAGTTCTCTAGCTGTGGGGAAACAACAGCTGCATTCATTGTCAAAACTTGTAAGTAGACATTTAGGAGAAAACTGTCCCACAGCATTACTGCTCCTCCACCATGCTCAACAGTTTCCATGATATGCTTTTCAACCTATTCATCCGTTTTACACCAGACTGACCTGGAATACTTCTTGTTAAAAAAATAAAATACAAGTCTCGGCAGATAGAAGTGGGAGAACTTCCAGTTAAAGTCCTGATGGGGTTTAAAAATATCTTTTTTCTTAGGGTTTGTTACACTTCTTTATTAGAGGTCTTAATAAATGTGGAGTGTGCATGAGGTAAGCTAGCCGAGTGAAGTAGCCGCATGAATCATATTGTCAAAAATGTACGCTAAAGATATGTAAACTGGACATGACTCTAAGAAAAAGATATTATATATACATATATTTTTTAAGTATTGAAATATTTCACTTAGTCCTGTTCTTGTAGCCAGTGGATGCGAGGTTGTTGCTCTTGGGACTGGAAACTTCAACACCAAAGTGTCATCAAATGGACGGATTGTTCATGATTCTCATGCTGTTGTTACAGCAAGGAGGTCTCTCATGAGGTATTTGGTTATTATTTTTCTATGATGGTCTATTTAAGTCTACTACAGAATGTGCTGTATGTTAACATTCTCAGTTGATGAGAGAATTGTTCTTTTTTTGTTTTGATACTTGCTTCATTGACTATGACCATAACATTTCTGGAATAGCTGTATTCTTCTAGCATAATAGATTTTTGAGTAAATATTTTAGTTTGTTATTAGCTTTGAAGTAGTTTACATTAAATATTGTTGGATTACATTTTTGCAGCTATATTTTTGACACCTTTCTGAAAAGATGATACATTAAAACCTACCCTACAACTCAAGGCATGTTATCGCATGTTTAGTGATGTATATGTGATGGGCCACCCTCATTCTGTGTTACCAGGTATCTGTACCGGCACCTGCTGATGTATTTCAGCAAAAATGCCAATCTGACTGCAAAGTCCATCTTCACTCATAACATCAACAGCAAACTCCTCAGCCTGAAGAGTGGGATTACCCTGCATCTGTATGTAAACCAACTACCAAAGGGTGCAGCACAGATTCCAACCAAGCTGTAAGTATTTGTTGTAAGAATTTGTTGGGCATGTTTGCAACTTTTTAAAGAACCTTCAAAATTAATTCTTGTTCATCTTTTGTCTATACAACAACAGACGAATGAAAGATACATTTAAAAATAGGCACTTACCTTTAAATATTAATAATTCATTTTTTAATTTACTTCATTTACTTGAAGTTCCCCTTTGCTAAGAACTTGCAATGTTCTTAGGAAATCTGTTGGCTTGTGATTGCCTAAAATAACACCAGCCTTTCCTTTCTCCCCACTCTTCTGTTAGTGCTTGATTTTTAAACAAAGACCCTTAAAGCAGCTTAATGCACCTGCTTGGGACAGTTGCAGTCTTTAGAAGTCAGAACAAATAAAGGTGGCACAAACAGCAGAGTAACTTTAGCAATTGATCATCCTGAGTAAGATGATCAATTGCTAAAGTTACTCTGCTGTAAGGATAATTGATCATCCTACTCAGGATGATCAATTACTACTACTTGTTATTAAAAAAATGATAGAATATCCAACATTTGATTAAAACCTTTCTTATTTTAATGGAGATTCAGCAAGAAGACATAAAAAGAAACTTGTGTCTTATGTTTCAAGATAATTAAATGTTCTCCAATGGAATCAATACATTCTTTTTTTCAAACTCAGTGATTTCTTATTTAAAAAAACAAAACAAAACATGATTTCAGTTTTGACCAAAATTATCATAATTATTTCTTCTGCAGTTAGCCAGCCCTTTTTCTTAATGTCATTATTTATTGTCAGGTTGTCTCTCATGTTCGTATTAATCTGGAGAGTAAAAGCTAATCAGTAAATCTAAACTGAAAGGTCTAAATCTTAATTTTGCTCTCCTTTATTCCCAGGCGCCTGAACCCTTTTTCCATTACAACATGGCAAGTCAACAGTGAGATCAGCCTACATCTGTCAGTTGAGGGCAAGGTATTAAATTCAGTCATTTATGGGAATACAATTTGAAAGCTTCTTTTATGTATTTGTGGTTTTTGATTTAAATATTAACTCTTAACAACAAATTTTTTTTCTTTCAAAGGTGTTTTCAGTTTTCTCCTCTACCCTCGATAACTCTGCTAGTGAGATGGTCAGCATGTCCACCACTGATAAGATCACTCAGTGGCAGGTGCTTGGATACCAAGGAGCCTTACTGAGCCACTTCATTGAGCCTGTCTATGTCCAAAGCATCCTTGTAGGTAAGTCAAGCCCCTCATCTTTGATTGTAGCAATTTCTCCTTTGTGTATTCTGTTTAAGGAGGATTTCCTCAAGTGAGTTATCAGAAAGTTTGATGTGACATCATACCTCTGTCTAACACTTTTATAGAAAAACAAGAACGCAAAATTCATAGACATAATTTGTAGTTAATGGTTACATTTTTGAATGTCATAGATTCTGGTAATTTGGTTTACTCCAAAGTCTAGATCAGGGGTGACCGACTCCATTCCTCAAGATCAAATGTACAGAATATTTTAAATTTGTCCTGATCTAATGACTATTCGAATGAATGTCTAAACAACAATCTCACTATGTTGTCAAGTTCTTTATGTTGGATGCAATAATTTATTTCATTCACTTACACTCAAAATTATTCATACCACTGGCAGATCTACTGTAGATTTAAAGTTATTTTAATTTGTCCAGCGTGTAGGGGCATGGCGGTATAATACCAGCTATGACTGGAATGATTCATCAAAGGATTTGAATACATTGATTACTAAAATTACTCTAGACTTTATTAAATTATGTTCTGGCTGGTTAATTATTTGTATTGCGCAACCCACTCACTTGTATTAAGTGCTATTTGCAGCTATGGAGGAAGACGAGCCTCCAAGAAGGAGACAACTCAGTGCATGTGCTTCACAACAGTTGGTATTTCACAACAGCACATCCTCGATGCTACAACAAGTCAACAGGAAACATTAGAGTTTACATCGGTCTTTTAAAAAATCCAACCCGATTAACGATCTCTAGAGGACCCCAAATGAAATGTTTTCTTATTTCAAAAAAGTATCTGAATTGTTTTTCTATCAATTTCTCTTTCGTAGATTTCTTCAGCTAGCTTAAATAGCAACTACAAAAGGGGGAATTCTCTTTATTCAATTACTACAGTAATAGTCAAAAAACTGATAATTACTCGACTATAAAAATAATAATTTACAACATCCCTATGCCAACCAGAGTCCTTACTTGAATCCTCTTGAAAATCTTAAAATTTATGGAGGGAGCAAAAGATTAGGGTGATGGCAAGGAGGCTTTCTGACCTCAAAGACTTGAAACATACTGCAAAAAAAAAAAAAAGAAAAAAAAAGCTTTTGGTTTAATGAAAATTACTTAAAATCTAAATCTGGCATGAATCATTTTTCCCTAATGGTACATAATTTCTAAAATAATTCACTGGTAATGAGTTCAGATGTGTTTTACATTGGGTACCACCACAGCTGCATATGAAACTGACATGCTCTGTTTCTTCCTGAATAGGGGAAAGTTCATTTAAAAATAGTTCCTTGTCTCACCTTCTGATGCCTGTAGCTTGCTTTCAAGGTGGGTGCTCCTAAGCACCAGCAAATTCCCCAGACTTACAACCAAGATAAAAAGGTGTGAAAATATCATAGTTTCCAGGTTGGAGGGTGCCTAATTGTCCCCACCTCTTATAATTAACATGGCAAAATAATCACATTTGTCCAGGATGAAACAAGGGGAAACTCCAGTTAGCTGTGCTGTTTTTAAATGAAAATGTTTATAGGTGCAACCCCAGATTATGAGATGGGATGGCACGGCAAATAAAAAAGAATAGAATAGAATTCAACTTTATTGTCATTGCACTGTCACAAGTACAAAGCAACGAAATGTAGTTTGCATCTATCCAGAAGTGCTATACAGGATATAAATATTTATTTACAG